>JADNRX010000827.1:0-21134 GCA_015501595.1 Hymenopellis radicata
GTTGGAGTCGCGCGGGAAACAAATGTTTCCTGTCGTCTTAACCACAAGACGAGGGCTATCGACTTCCGCCATTACATTAGACTGGTTTTGCTATACGTCTTGATCATGACCGAACACTCGGTACTGAGAGACAGCTTGTAGATCTAGACGAGCTCTATAAACGCAGCGTGCTATAAACGCAGGAATATAAACGCCCATACCAAGAACGTGCGGCTCGCTGACGTTGCCTGTGGGGTCGCTATCGATAGCGATAGCGATCCTGCCTTTTTGTAGCAGAAAACTCTCACGCCTCGGCCACATCAGTTGCCGGAGGGTGAGCGTTCGAGTCCTTGCTGCGTCCTTCAACGAATAGTAGATGTTCGTGCCCGTACTGCCTGCCAGCGCATACCGAGACTTTGTAGATGGGTATGACAGAAGGTAGCTAAGACCTGTAATTTAAGAAGACTTCACATCCTCTTGGAAAGACCGGATTCGGAGAGCAGCAGACCAGATTGTAAGTGAGCAAGCAGACTTATACACCAAGCACGTTCGGTACTGGAGAGCACAGTATAAGTGACTCACATTGTAGGCAACATACTTTGGATGTGCATCCTTCTTCACGAGCTTGACTTTGGGGCGCGCGCTGGAATATCGCTATGTATTCAAACTCCGACACATAGCGGGACAGCAATGGACAATTTACATTATTCGCGTACGTGGCCTTCACCTCTCAAACTTTTATTTCACAGTGTTGTGCTACATATCAGTCTCTCAATAAAGTTTCGCGCCTTCAGGCGCGACGGAAATTTTCCAATAAACCACATCGCTATGTCTCGGCGGGCATGCCGTTTGCGGACATCTCCGAGCATCAGTGCTCGGGCCTTAAATCCGGTTCACGTCCTCATCTTGCCATTTCCACACGCTTGCACATACTTCCGGAGACTCGCAAACCTGAGGTAGGGTACACCAACATCCTCTCCTTCTTCTCTTCTTCTCTCTCTCCTTTCTTTTTTTCTTTTCTTTTCTTTTCTTTCTTTTTTTCTTTTTCCGCACAGTCCGGCCCACAAGCACCGTTATCGAGCCGAACGTGCTTAAGATTTCTGTTAAGCTCCCACTTCACCAAGCCAATCAGAGGTCCGTCGACGTCCTCACCTCTTCACAAATTACCAACTCCACTCATTCGCAGTTCCATTGTGGATTGTAGAAATCTATCATAATTCCTCTCTTTCAAGTGTAATACATATGCATAATCTTAATCTTGGATCTGAACTTTAATAGCACCTTGAGCTGGGTCGGCAGCAACATGGGAAGGCAGAGACAGCCTCCTCCAGCGCAAACCGATGCGTCACCAATGGCTTCAAGTTAATCAATCCCGCAGCTACTAGGCGTATAGCCTTAGGATACTGGATACAAGGGTAAGAGAGGGCGATGTGCACAGCTGAGGTCTTACCTGATCTGCGTATCGGTATTGGAACTTGAGGTCGATCTCGTTGGCGCTTAGGTGCATGAAGGGGAACTACAACAATGCTTAATATGGCAGTCGATATCGCAAGTCATTATGCTTACCTTCTGCTCGCTCTTGCCAACACCAATGACGAAGACTCGACCACCAAATTGAACGGACTACGAGAGGGTGAGTCGTTTGCCATACATCAGCGCGAGACGTACGAAGATCGCAGTCGATATACTGCTCTCAACCCCAGTACATTCCAAGGAGAGTTTTAGTTCTCCACCAGCAACAGCTTTTATCTTGGCCGCTTGTTGTTCGGGTGATAATTCGCGCTCAACGAGGACAGTGTGAACACCTGGACAAGTTTCTTCGCGAAATCAAGACGACTTTGGAAAAGATCAGTGATTACGATCGTTCAGCTCTGCGCACGGGCAGCGAGTAGCGAAACGAGCCCAATGGGACCGGCACCACTAAGAGAATGTTAACATAAAGCGCACTAAACGTCTGAGGACAGACCAAATTAGGAGTCCAAGACGAAGGCCAGATCGGTCAATTCCAGCTAACGCGACAGCCAAAGGTTCGCACAACGCGCCTTCTTCGAAGGAAAGGTTGTCAGGAAGTCGATGGAGCCACTGTTCAGGATGAACGTGCCAACGCGTGAGTGTCCTAGCAGCAGAGATTCAACAAACACGGCTTTTCCGCTCGAGATCAAATTACCGTGGTACGGAGGAGTCGAGAAGAAAACCACGTCGGGGCAGCCGTTATATTTGCCCGTTCGGCATGGTGTGCAGGATGGTTGGGAACACGGTATGCCAACCTCCATTGCGACACGGTCGCCTGCAAGTCGCATCTTGAGACAAGAACAAGAAAGCGTTGTATGTCACATACCGACTTTCCATTCGGTAACACCTTCACCAAGCTCTACCACTTCTCCGGCGGACTCGTGTCCTGATCCGCACTGTCAATGACAATTGAATTAGGACATGAAGTGCAGTAAACATGGACCCACCTCATCGGTCACGATCATGGTCCCGATGCCTCCATGACGCCAGAAATGAACATCGCTCCTGTATCACTATTCAGACGCGTACAGAAATGGGTAAAACAAGAACGGCTGACCCGCAAATACCGGTAGCTCTGACGTGGAGCAAGACTTGCCCAGGGCCTGGCTTTGGCTTGGGTTTCTGGACAAGATGGATTTCGTGGGCCGGGTTGTAGAAAGCAGCGATGTTGGCATCGCTGTCGGTTTTCTCGCCAGCAGACAAGACTTTGAACTCGGAGTGCTGTAGGATCTTGCGAGGATCGTAGATGTCGGGATTCTGGGTGACCATGGCTGTTTAAGTGAGGAAGAAAAGATAGCGATTGGGCCTTTTATGGCGCAAAGATATTTCTCCGTAATCCTGTTCGGCAGCGTGGCGCAGGAGGAGGCTCAGATTGAGCCCGCTTCTGGCCCGAATTTTGAATATTGAGCGCCCACGAGACCATAGAAACTAGCAAATTTCTCCGAAAGCATGCTCAGAGTGAGAGGGAGAGGTCAGGCGCCCGGCCCGGACCACAATCCGAAATCTTCCCGGTCAGCGGAGCGCTAGCGCGTTCAAGTGCACCGCGACCTGACCAGTTTCAGCGTTATCTAGAGCTGCATTCGTCCCAGAATACGTACTGTTACTGTACTTAGCATCGAGACTCGAGAGGGACGGGCAAAGCGATGTTCATCGCATGACTTGGTGGCAGTGCTGCTGCACCTTGAACTTGATACGTTTGCACGATACGGTCTGTGCAGTTGCTATTCGATGCCATTTGCTTCAGGGCAGCGAATCTACACGCGATGTGGCAATTTTAGCGCGCTAATCTGCTGCGAACTGTCCATCAACGTTCAAGCCTTTGTATTGCACTGCCTCGCTTTGACGCCTTAACGGCCTTAACCTCCCAACGCAGAATTCCAGTCGTCGTTGCCTCCTCCTCCCATGATGCGCTCTCTGCACATTCAGTTCTAAAATGGCTGACACTCCTTCCGAGGTCCCTCAACGCCGTCCCATCGCGCCCAAGTATCCGTACGATCCAGACGGAGTCTACGAGGACCCGAATGTCCAAGCTTGGGCTCAATATTATGCGTACGGCGGCACTGACTTGGCTGGTGCCAGCTATTTTATCTCCATCCCTGGGTTGACTGATCAACCAAATGTCGACGTCCTTTCCGCGGAACCAAACTTGTCGTGTAATGACAATGCTGCGTCTGATTCCTCAGTCCCTGTCCCTCCACACCACGACAATCCCCCAGTTGCATCAGGATCGCAGAGCCATCGCGAGCCGCCAAGAGGACCACGCAGAAAAGTCTCGAAACGAACATGACAAGGCGAGGAGAGGTGTCCTGGCTTACTGGAGTTTCTTCACATCACCAAGCGGCCAAGGGCGTCGTCTAGTATTAATTCCCCACCTTCTGCCCCTTCGCCTCAATGTTGCCAGTACTGAGGAAACAACATCCGAGCCTACGGAAACCCAGTATGGTACCGATAGCTGGTTCGTCATAATGTAAACTCATGGAGACGTATATAGGATCCTACAATATCAATGGAGGCGGACGATAATGGCTCTTCGGATCCATACAACTCACAATGGAACGAGAGAGAGAACTCGGCGAGCGGTACAGCGCCGAGGAGTCGATTCAAGCACCGGAAACCGAAGGTCGTCAAACTATATTACCACCCTCATACGCAGAGAGTGTATACACTCCATCTCCTGCGGCCAAAAATACAGCAGCATATTCCTCTGGCAAAGCATCCTTTGCGCCCTCTGTGTCTTTCGGAGAAAACACAGAGGGTGAATTTCCCAGGCCGTTGCCCTTTCCTGCTGTGCGGCCAGAGTTCCCTCCCACCGACGAAAAGGTACCCGCGTATGAAGAGTTCACTGTCGGACGAGCGGAAGTCCAGATCTCGGACGACGAGGTTCCTGCGCGTCTTTCGCAGATCGAAGTGACTCTGTCACCGGGTCCGGGCGCGCAGAGTGCGTCTAAGCCTTTGTATCATGTAGGTTATTCATTCATCTTTCTATTTCGTGTTACCGACATTGAATAGAACCTGATGTCTCTGTTGCTTATGGAAGTGTCTCCAGTGAACAACACGACTACTAACAGGTGCGCCATTTTCATTGCCCCTTCAAGAGGTTAATGTGTAACTCTAGTGTGATTGAAACCTTGAATGAATATGCAGAGTCGTTGCGTTCATTTGACGCCGTCACGTCTCTTGTACGAAGCCACATCTACCGTGGCAGTCTTCTACAGGTGCAGTAACCCGTTTGAGTTTACTGTATGCATTGCGTGCTCAAAGCACCTCAAGGTCGCGTCTGTTCTGGGATTATCTGACGACCCACGCGTCCGGCGGGCGCTGCAAGCAGACGAGACAGATATAGCAGAGATACTCAATCACGTATCACTGTCGGATGCTGATCGAGAGGCTGTGATCGCGTTGGAAGGAGACGAGGCTCAGAGTTTTTTTGAACGTTGTCCAAGATGCAAGTCACCTTCCACATTGTGCTTAACTCTTTTAACAGCAAACAAAGGTCCTAGATCGAGGCTTCCTTTTCCGCGATCCCGCTGAGACCACTCAAGCGCGGCGACTGCTCGTAAAGTTGTCTGCAAATTGCTACAAGCTCCCTTCAAAACTCTTTATAGAGGGCGTCACGCGAAGCGAGGAGCATGCCACGTTCGGAGGTGGCTTCGGCGACGTCTTTAGAGGCACTTATCAAGGTGCAGTCGTGGCGCTGAAACGTATGAGGATATTCCAGAGGGACACCGATCTTTCCCATAAACGGCGCGTTAGTAACGTTCCTTCTGATATTATCGCATTGCGAGTAACCTGTCTTCAGAAATTCTGTCAAGAAGCCTTGACGTGGCAGAGCTTGAAACACGCTTATATCGTTCCTTTTCTGGGTATCGTCGGCGAGGAGTTTCCCACTGTCTTGTGTATGGTGTCGCCATGGATGAGGCATGGAACTGTGCTCAAGCATCTTGCTGATAATGGGCGAGCTTGCGTCAACAAGCGAGTAAGTACCCCGCTGATCCTTCAAACACTTTATCTCACCCAGAACGTAGCTTTACGAGATCTCGCAAGGTTTGGAATACCTTCATTCTCAACAGGTCGTCCATGGTGATCTTCGTGGGGTACGTCGTATCAACGCTAGTACTAGTGCTTCATACTAAACCTGTTTCTATAGTCCAATATCCTAATCAACGACTCGTGGCAAGCATGCTTGACAGACTTTGGACTGACCGTTTTTAACGACGCCACACCTGCAACGTACACGTCCCGGCATGAAGGTTCTGTGCGATGGATGGCGCCCGAGTTGTATATGCCGCAAAAGTTCGGGATGGAGCGATTCCGGCTGACACCTGCAAGTGACATCTATGCTTTTGGCTGTGTCTGTCTTGAGGTAAACTCTCGATGTTACCATGCGCCAGGGACTAACAGAGCCATTAGCTATACACTGGCCGTGCCCCTTCCACGACATCTTCCACGACCCTGCGATCATTCTGAAGGTCACTGAAGGACAACGTCCAGACCGACCGACGTATACCGATCCAGTTCTATCGGATGATTTATGGCGGCTCGTAACAAGCATGTTGGAGTGAGAAATTCGTTGATCGGCCTTCTACAAGAGATGCTGTTAGCGTTCTGAAAGAATTGTCGCACGTCAGGCAAAATTCCTTAGTGCTTACAGTTGAGACTGATACGTTCTTGCAGCCTCCCCCCATGCTTGAGGTACCCATACCCAGTCCGAGTGTCGTGGAGTTTGACGGAGACGTACCCCAATTCGACTTTTCCTTCGACGACGTTACGGAAAGGGAGGAAAAAGAGTACCAGTACCAAAGCGAGCCAGAAACGTGTTCATTTCGACTTGCCGGATTCTGCAGGCCCTTCCAGCTCAAGCATTGATCTCTCTGCTATCGCGCAGCAAAGAACGCGGTACGATGAAGCCGTTGCTGCTCGTGAGATCCGAGCTGCCCAGGACTCGTCAGATTTGACATTACCGCTTGTGCATGTATTTCAGGGGCCGGATGAAGATTGGGGACGACAACAATTCTTCTTCGTCGGGATCTTACGTTCACTCAACCGAGGACGAAGAGGAGGAGGAGGATGTCGATTCTTCGGCATCTTCTTTCTTTGACCCCGACCTGCTCGTGTCTCCCCGTAAACCGAAAACATTCTCGTTCCCTAAATATGCTTCCATGGCCATGACGGACACTCCATGGACGGAGGAGGTCGATACTGTCGTGGGCGAAGATCAATCTGAGGACGCGGACAAAGATGAAGTGCAGTTGTGCTCCTTGTCGGCGATCTCTGCCTTTATAAAGGAAAACGTGCCGAGGGATGTGTGTCTGTGGAAGGGCGAGTTGCATCCGAAATCGTTTACGAACAATGACCTCGTCGTGAGTATTTTTCCTCTCCGAGATGGTTACGTGGAAGTTGATACAGCACACCACTAGAGCACCATCGAAGCACGATTAAGACGGCTGCACGACCCTTTAAATCCGCCGTTACCGTTTGCGACTCTGGCGTCCGACATCGTCTGGAGTCTTCGATTACAAGGCTTTTTCGAGAGTATTGATCCCGTCAAAGAGAGATTGCAGAACAACGTTTACTTCTTCTCGGAGAATGAGACGAAAGACAATCGTCCAACCGGGATCATCCCTATGCTCACAAAATGCTATTCACCCGCTTGCTCGGATCTCTATCCTTGCTTCACCTATACGTGTCCTCGATGGGTAGGTGCTTTTCTTTCGCCACATTCAGACTGTTGATGTCGTTTTCCAGGGCCAAGTTGAATCCAAGTCTCGTCTAACGCATTTCCAAAGCCTTCCGCCGCTGAGGATAACGAACATGGAAGACGATGATGTTGGTTCAGTGCGAATCCAATTTAAATTACCTTCGAGGCCTGCTCGGGTATTTGTTGATGCTAAAGTGGAAGAAGGAGACATCCTTGACCGTTATTGGGAGCTCATAGACGAAATGGACGGCGCTTTTGGTTCCGACTTTCAGGTTGGAGGCTTCTCTGAGGAAGTCACCCGTAAGGTTGAGTCCATCATGCACCCCGGTGGAACACAAGCAGATAGGAGATGGCTATTGCTCTGGACATTGCTCTCATTTATTTCATTATGGTTCTTGCACACTTTGTTCATTGTACCATTCACTTTCCTTTGAATCATCTTGGACGCTCGGTCTTGTACACCTACCTTCCTTTGAATTATCTGTGATATACATGTACGTTGCCAAAATCAAAGACAAAAGTGCAACTATTCTAGTCCAAGCCGTCGCCGTTCATCTCGCTCCCGTTCTGACTTTGAGACCTTGTCTTCTGCTTCTGTAAGTGTATCATCCCATGCCACAAAGAGTTCAGAAAGCGCGTCAATCTGGCAATATCCGAGTTGAACGATGGGATAAGACTTTGGAATGACTCTGACCTGTGTCGCGTGCCGGTCCATTATCGACGCAATTCGTTGCTCCAACGCAGCTGCCATCGCGAGATCCTCGTCGTGCGCTTTCATTAATGCCTCAAGACGCGGCTCCAGTGCTTCATAGCCTATAAACACCGGTCATCATCCATGGCTGTGGAAGAGAAAGATTACGACGCACTTGCAAGGTTTCCGGCACCCGTTACACCTTTCTTCTGCAGCGCTTCCACCTCCTGCATATCACGATCTGCAGCCCGTATATCGTTCTCCATTTCGGTTATTAGGGCGTCCAATGCCTCGTGGGACAAGTTGTGATGCACCGGGGAGTCTGGCAGGAGACCAGCGAGCGCAAACGAGGGCGTGAGGAGATGGGCATGCTTGTCATCTGTGACAGTGCAAGTCCGTGAATGAGCAATTTGCGAGAGAAGGACGCGTACATTGGCTCATGAAGCGTTTGAGTCCGTCGTTGCCTTGAACGGCGGCGTCGAGTTTGCGTTGGAGACCATCTGCAGCGCGGAGCAAGGTCTGGTCGGAGGCTAATTTGGCTTTTCCCTTCCTATCTTGCTTGACGCCGTACACGATGGCCTCGAGCCACCGTAAACGCAGTTCCAACGACAGCTCTGGCGCAATGGGCGGTGGTGGATTGGGTATGGGCGACGTTATTGGAGGCGGCTGCTGCTGCGAGGCGCTTGGAGGCGGCGGTGAATGGGGCGAGGACATGCCCGACATCATACCGGACATTATGCTGACGCCGCTGGGAGATGTTGGTGGTGGCGATGATGGCGGTGTGGATGACGACAACACGCGAATCCGTTTGGAATCCCCAAGGAAAACGCTGCCAATGCTCGCCATAAATCGAGGATGATAACACAACGCAAGCTTGAGTACGTAGATCACAACGTGTACAAAGCTGATGAACATACGGATCCGCTCGTCCGTTTCGGCTCCCATCTTAAGTTATTAACTACTTATAGGCACACAAAAACTCGAGCATCTGTTACTCATCTAAAGCTGTCAAGACGTCTTCCCGCCTGTCCTATATCGAATCGTATGTACTCAACGTTCCCATCAAGTACCTTGCTCACGCGCCGCAACAGTCTAAGGATGCAGTCCAATCTCACAGTTGGCAATCCTCTGTCGCTCGACCGGATCCGGTCTGTGTTGATTCGACTAGAGGACACAATCATCTTCTCGCTCATCGAACGCGCTCAATTCGGGCATAATCCCCGCATCTACCAGCGCGGGGCGTTCAAGGAGCTCCAGGAGGTTGGCTTCGCCGGCAGCTGGCTCCAATGGTTCTTGAAGGAAACCGAGTCTTTCCATGGTCTGTCTTGTTTCTGTCCCTCCGTGAAGCACCTGACCGGGTTCACGTCCAGCAAAAGCTCGAAGATATACAAGGTGCATATATCAGATGTAGTTTCAATCAGAACATCACTCTAACAGTCATACCAGTCCAGACGAATACCCCTTTTCCAGCAATCTACCAGAGCCTATCCTCCCCGCACTGGCCTTCCCCGCACTGCTGCACCCCAACACGGTCAATGTCAATCCCTCCATCCTGGCATTCTACACGGCCTCCATCGTCCCAAGAATAACACGCGGCGCCACCATTGCTCTCGCATCTTCCAAGCGCGCAAATGGCATCGTGGGCGACGACGAGTTCGAGGATGACGGTAATTATGGCAGTGCAGCAACGATAGACATCGAAATACTCCAAGCCATTAGCAAACGCGTACACTACGGCACGTCAGCTGTTCTACTATGTTCCTTTCGTGCTTATTCACATCCCGTCCCGCAGGCAAATTCGTGTCCGAATCTAAATTCCTTGAGAACCCAGCTGCCTTCATACCCCATATTCAAAACCCCAATCGGCAGGCCTTGGAGGATCTCATCACGAAGCCCGAGGTAGAGCGCAGGCTCTTGATGCGACTAGCCAAGAAAGCTGCGACATACGCTCAAGATTTTGCTTCTGACGGTACCCGAGTACCCGCCAACGACGGAAAGATCAATGGAAACAGTAAAATAGATGTCGATGGTGTCGTAGATCTCTACGAGAGCTATATCATTCCTCTCACCAAGGAGGTTGAGGTAAGCCATTCTCGTTGAACTCCTATGGCGTGCTCACTCACCCATCGTCAGGTGGATTACCTTCTTCAGAGGCTGAACGGCCTAAAAGAGGAGGAAATCGAAGCGCTTTTTTAAGCGAAACTTAGAATGAACCAATGTGTACTGTAAACAAGACGTAGTGCTAGCTGAAGCTTGCGAACGACTAGCGTAAGTGTCAGCGAAGGTAAGAGACGCGCTCTTGCTGAAGTTGCTCTCGAGACTCCGCGTCCATATTCCCTGATCCCAGGCTGCACTCAGTGCACTGGGATCTTCTCAGCTTTTGTTTCCTCTGTTCAACAATGAACATGATTGGTAGCCTATCTTGCATCTTGGGCCCACAGGAGGACTTTGCGACTCCCATCATTTGCGATGGAATATTGGCTGTAACGAACGGGATCAGGAGGACTTTGGGCAGTGGACCATTCGTGTCGCAAGTGTACCTTCAAATCTGAACGGACTAAGAGAAAGGGAGATCATAGCGCTGTCCAAGCGAAAACTCATCATAGTACACAATAGGCTGTAAGAATCAGACGGCGCATCTCCGTCCTCGGACGGCAGCGCAGGCGACGACGGCGCCGTGTTCAGCGCCTCATGGTCAGACACGTTAAAAGTACAAGATTCGTTATCATACTGGGCTACATATAAATAGAGAACATAAGAAAATAAAATACAGCATGTGTCTAAACCGATTCAAGGCCATCGTCCTGGCGGACTTGCTCCTTCTGGTCGTCGACGCGGCCAGCCAGAGTCGACAGGACGATTAAGGTCAGCATTGTTATTATGGTTCTGTCCCCGTCCCCGTCCCCTTCCGCGTCCCCTACCGCGTTCGCCACCACCCCGATTCGGATGATCGTTATACGGAGGGCCAGAGTCCCGTCGATCGGGGTAAGGCGCTTGTTGTGCAGGAGGATATGGCTGAGGAATCGCCGGAGGTGGCGGCGGCTGATAATTATGATACATTGGATTTATCTGTGGCACCCCCGGCGGCGGTGGAGTCCAGCCCATTGGTGGCGCAGCCATCGGAGGAATGACACTGACAGCTGGCTGTGGTGGTGTAGGTAGAGACGGCGCTAGCGTCTGCAATAACTGCTGAATTTGCTCAGGCGTCAGAGTGGCCACTTCAGCCGCCAAGGCCGAGGACTGAATTTGAGGTGCCGGTGCCGGTGCGGGGGCGGGCGGCAGGAGATTTGCAAGCGCGGACAGGTCGGGGAGCTGGGGAGGCGACTGGGAAGGTGTGGTGGAAGATGCTGCGGGAACTGCAGTTGTAGGTGGCGCTGCAGAGGCTGGTGCTTCCGGCGGAGGCTTCAGCTGACCTTTGTTCAAGATCCAGATCCCAATCATGTAATTCGTATGTCGAAGCTTGGGAAGGCGCAGGTCATCCAAAACCTCAATGTAATCGGGAAGAGGATGTTCTGCCAAGAGAGGAATAATGTACAGTTCACGTCCAGGATGATGCTCTTTGGGTCGTTGGCCCCAAGGAAATATAAGCCCATGGCGTCTAGACAGGATGCAATTAATAACGGGTTACCAAGTCGGCATGAAATGAACCCACCCTTTGGTGATCAAGAAGTTCGAAAACTGTTTGAATTCACTGTCGTTGGTGCCCATCGGTGAAAACGCAGCAGCAATCAACTCCTTGGAAGGATTCATTCGTATTTGCAGCAAGAATTGCGCAGAATTCGGCACGGGCACGCGTCCAGCGATAGTAAGCGTATCGGATGGGAATAGCGTCTTCCACAAAGGCGATCCGCTCTCTATCGGCCGACCGCCAGCCTGGCGTGCTTCAACAGGCGCCTCCTCAGGGATAGACGAGTCCAAGGGCATGGTAAGCTAGAAAAGGTCTAGTCAGTACGGTCTTTCAAACGCTCAGAAAAGAAAGAATGCATTTACCCTGCCCGTCCACACCGGCTTTGTGGCATCGAACGCCGCCTGGATGTCCTCGGTAGACATCGGTGGCTCTGGCTCCTTCTCCTCGAGAAACATATCGAAATCTTGATCGTCAGCAACAACGGCGGTGACCTCCGGCTCGAATGGGCGTGCCGCGGGTTCATGGACGTGCACCGGCGCTGGGGGCTCCACGTCCATCTTCGTGTCCTTTGGCTGTGAAGAGCCCCATATCGAGTTCAAGTCGAAGGACGAGGATCTCGAGTTATCGGCCAGGGAAGGACGGGGGGCGAAAGGGGATATGGCGATGGTAGGCGAGGAGACACCGACGTGGGGGGATGCGGAGGGATTGGCAGGAGACTGGAGCTCGGCACCGGGGGAACTGCGAACCGCACCGCCATCCTCGCCCGACTTGACATCAACCATGGGGTCATCGTCAATGTTGATGAGGTCGGCGAGGTTCAACTCTGGCTCCGCGGGCAGCTCCAACGTTGGGTGCTCGAACAGAGGAGGACGCGTCGCGCTCTGCTCGTCCGATACATGCAGCGGTAAGGGAGGCGGGGCACCCCACGACGCGCTCGTAGGCGAAATGGGTGACTCAGGTGGAATAGACATAGATGCTGTACGCTGTCGCGTCTGGGTCTGCTGCGCGGCACGCAATCTCGCGAAGCGCTCGCGCTCCATACGCTGCTGCTCTTCCGCCTCACGTTCGCGTTCACGATCACGCCAGCCACCATTAACATCCTCGATATCCTGCAGCCCCTTGTGCGTGATCTTGGCACGAGGAGCTGTAGTCTTCTGCAAAATTGAATGCTCCAATGCTTCCTGTTCAGCAATTTTGATGGACTGTTTCGTTTCCTCGTCCGCAAGATCAGTGGACGACATCGTAGATATTTCTTTGGGTGTAATCTGCCCGGAGACTATGCGCTTATGAAGAACGACACGATCAACTTTGCTAAGATTGAACTGTAACGTCCTGAAACGATCCCTATAGACAACCATGTTAGAAATCGGGTAAAGCGGTACAGAAAGGAGTGTAACTTACTTATACTTCGCCCCGGCATGCTGACTGTCTGATTCGCAGTATATTTCAAAAATGCAATGCTCAAGCTCCTTTGCGAACTGCTTCGCCGCACCCAAAGCCTTCTCCTCGTCAGCAGAATCCTTCTCTTCCTTGTTCACACTCTCGGCGTCAGAACCATCAAAATTTACATGTGAATATCTGAGAAAAATAGAGCGGAAAACCTCTTCCAACTTGGTCAGACAGTAGGTCCTTGTAGGGTCATCGTACGAATCAGCCGTCTTCGTCTTCTTCGACGCATGTGAGGTCTGCGAATGAGAGGGCGCTTTGCGCTTCAACGTTGACTTGGGAGACTTGTTGCGAGGCGAGTCGGATCCAGATTCGGAAGAGTATGAAAGACGCCTGGCTGTGCGCTGAAGCCATGTTAGCATGTTGTTCAAGTGGAGGTACAAATGAGACGTACTTTGGGCTTGGGTTTGTCATCGTCTGAGCGTACTCGTCCTCGCTGCTGTCCTCTTTACCAGACTCGGACATTGGCTCGTCGTCAGACCTGCTCGGTTTTTTGGCGACGACAAATTTTCTGGGTTTCGGTGTCGTAGATTTAGTGCGCGTATCGTCCTTCGTGTCCTCGAGAGCGTTAGGACCCTCCCAGCTCACTGAAACAGAACAATAGAATCAGTATACACTCATCTTGTGGCGACACGAATTTAAGAAGATAGAAAAGAGTATTGAGCTTCAATGGCTATATTGCGTGCTGTCCTGCCGTACGTGTCTACGTATATACTGAGACTCCACGACAGCAGGCAAGGGAACACACATTCGTGTTGGTGTTCACGCACTGAGCCACATTCACAACATGCGGCGCATCGATTCAACAGCACAGCAACAATGAACTCAAGATAGCATCGAAGCAATACAAGTATGCTACGGCTAGAGAAGACCAAGGAAAAAAACTCACTGGCTGTGTGGCGTCCAGTCTTGCCGGTGCATGAGGAACAAACATACGCAGCTAGAATAGACAGACGTCAGAAATTTTTCGGGAAAGACTGCGCAGTTGTTGCTCACCAATGTCTTCCGCGTCTCGGTGGACAAAATCAATGCAAGAAAAATGGAACCTACACAGCCATTGAAATGAGCAACTGCGCCTGACTCGGAGACAGAAAACGCACCAATCTTGGCACTCGACACATTCTATCATGGGTCGGCCATCTTCGAAGCCCCTACATGTGCAGTAAACCTTCTTGCTGCGCTTCACAGCCTTTGCACGGAGTTTTGAAGCCGACTTCTCATTTTCCTTCTCGGAATGAGCATTTGCCTGTTTGTTAGAAGTCGAAGGACCTTTTACTTTGGTGACAGGCTTTGGAGGTGGCGAGGAAGTAGAGGTCGAGGCGGAGGCGGCCTGGGAGCGTGTCGTTCGGGTGCTCATCGTCGTCGTCGAGTGGAAAGATTATCGCATGACTCGAACCAAACAATGGACACGTGGTATGCTCTCCATTTCGGGACGTGTGCCATGCGCTCACTCTACCTTTGCTCTACTCTGGACTTTTATCGTCGTTGAGGACTCAGCATAGAACAAAGTTTTTGCCCGGCTACCTCCCTCTGGTCTACCTTAAAAGCCGACACTCCGTTCTCGGTGGAAAGTCGCATATTCCGTTTTGCGTCGAGAGCTTACATATGGATGCAATCGGATCATGTCAAAAGCTATCAGTATTCAGTTACGTTCAACTCCACTCTGCACTCTGCCCCCAGGACCTGGTCTAGCGATTTGTATGGACATCATTTCGAGTGTGCTGTCCCGATTGACATAATTTCTCGCGGGCGGCAAGGTCTCACATGTCAGGTTTTGTCGCATTTCAAGTAATAGTATTCAAGTTCCTGGTTCATGCTGGCATCTGCGTCATCTAATTATCTTCTGACAGCTCGACTGTGGCGTGCATATACCTCATTCTTCCCTGTCTGAGAAAAATGTTCTCCATTGGTGCTGCTTCGGGCCCTTCGGGGACCGTCAACGACATGTTAGGTCTCTCCGACTGTCTCGTACCCCATCCATCAGGCTGTTGGGGGCTCTTAATCATGCGCACTCGGCCTAGACTATGTGCTTCCGAGAAAAGACGGTTCTTTCCACCATTAGAGGAACAACGTTTCGAAGGAATCGACATCAAGCGACAGCCAAAACGGAGGTTTCTGATTCTTCAGCAGGACAAGTGACCGGAGACGTTGGCACGTTCCTTCCAATCCATGGGAAATACGGACCAAAAAGTCGATTTGGTCGCCCCATAAGGGAACAACGCGTCCTCGTTTCATGCACGTGATCGCCTTTCTGTTCGATCGTTGTGGCTCAGGTTTACACCTTATCGGCTTCGTGCAGCTTCACAATCAAGGGTGAAGTACACTTCATGGTCTGGCTTGCCGAGGTGAACCTGGCTGGACGGAGAACTGCCAGTGGCGTCGGATAGGAGAATCCAACAAGACACGCTCCTCCGTCCCAGGTTCCATCCGAATTGTTCAGGAGGATACTCGGGTACGGCACGGCTCTATCGCTGTGATGTGCGTATGCGTCATTTTGTTCATCATCACCTGTGATGAAATCGCAGATTTGATTATTAGTCCAGGTTTTCTTTTTGAAATATGTGAGCCCGCTGTTTCACCAAGTACAAAGCAGATACGATGTAAGTACAGCCATAGGCTTGGACAATAATAAGCCAAATCGATTGACAACCGGAAATTTGAGAGATTAGTCCGAGAACCGATTCACGCCCAATTTGAAGTGGTGTCCATACAGTGCAGGTGCTGTGATAGCGTATGACCGATCGAAGCTTTCAAGCTTCTAACTTGGTCCGTTCCTCCGACTAACCTCTGCAGGTACATCATAGTATCTGCTCCGGTCTGCATCGACTTGAGTGACTCGACGTTTTACGACGGCGGCGGCTGCAAGATACAACGACGACGACGACAAGAATCTGTTTGGTTTGAGGCTTAACCAAGTGCGTCGGGTTACTATTACGTCCATGCCGGTAGCCGACCCTGGTCTCCACCTGTAGCGATTCTTGCGCGATTCCCATTTGCTTCAGCGCTACCGTCAGCGTCGAGCACAGTGAGCGGACAGGCGGCGTGATTGGCAGCATCGTCGTTCGTACATAGGCTGTAGAAAGCCGAGCAGCATAGCCTTGCAAGGTACGACCCGGCCAATTTGCCTTTCCAGTCGTTCTGTAGTGGTATGCTTGACCGATAGCCTTTGGCAGTGGGAAGGGCGGTTCGGTAGCATTGTTACATTAATCTTTGCTGTTTTCGGCATCATTGCAGACGTTTCTGACTCGCTTTTGCTGTAGGTACCACGCTTTGTCCCGATCGACGGTGTTACTCTCCTTTTACGCCGGCGCGCGAACCATTGTGCTCAACATTCATCGGTGCAGACCATTCACAGCTTTGACCCAGTTTCTAAACAATGGCGGCGGCAGTTCTGACGTCTTCAAATGTCGCGGTCTCTGTATCTGGTCCATACCCTATGTCATCCCACCAACGTTCCCCTCCGACTGCTTCGTCCTCTCGTTCAAAACAGCCCTCGTCTTCAATACAAGCAGCAGCGGAGTCTTCAAAGCCTTTCAACCGTATCAGATCCTCCCTCGAGCAGAGTCTACGTACTGCGACCCGATCGAAGAAGCAGGCGCCCCTACCCGTCGACGAGTTTGCGACAATCACGCAGAACTCCACTAAGGGCAAGGAGCGTGCCAGCGAGGACGCTCACAAGGACAAGGAGCGAACATCCGGAATGCTTCGGAAACTTGGCTCGAACGTTGGTTTCCGGCGTGGTAGAGACTCAGTCACTCCCTCTCCGCTTCCTCCCAGTCCGACTCCAGACCCCGTAGAACAGGTCAGGCAAGCAGGTTTCACAAGCTTCATAACACCTTCTCTACGACAGGGATCCATGTCCTCACCGTCCTTGCATCTACCGTCAGAGTCAGACCCCAAGTCCCAATCTCCCATACCGTCAAGTAGCTCTGCATTGGGACTCACGCCTTCTAGGTACAAAACCCGTCGGGCAAGCAGCAGTCATCAGTCGCAGATCTCACCTCCTGCCTTGACCGATGGCCGGACTGTGTCGGGGTCAAGGGAACGTGTATCCAAACATCGGGCAACCAAGTCGATACCCATCAATATCCCATCCACACCATCCAGCATATCCATAGACCGACTGCCGGAGACTCCGCCTAGATATCGCGAGCCCAGCAGTCCACCAAGCACGCCTACTCCCATGTCGCGGTCTCGGGGTCAACTAGGTCACATTTCGTCCAAGTCGGCAGCTTTGAGTTCCGGGCACCTTCCGCTCTCTTCGTCTCCGCCACGCCCTAGTATCAGTCCTCGAACGGGCAGTCCGATGCGTACTAGATCGCCTTCAACATCACGAAATCGCGTTGTATCTCCAACCACCCACCGTGGGCTGAATTCATCATCTTCGTCCCATCTTCCAATCACACCTCCCAGTCCCACCCCCGACGCCCATCGGTTGATGCAGGTCGTCGTCCATCGATTGATTCCCCACGCCATGCGTCACTTGATGCTTCTCGCGGACCGTCTGGGCGAGAAGAGTCACCGTCGCCTGCCCGACCCCGACCCATCTCGCCCAATCAGCGTGCCTATGCTCACAACCGACATTACAACATGTCGAGTGCCTCACTTACCTTGACCTCGAACCCAGAGCACCGGGAAATTCTTCGTACAGCGACAACACTGTTGTGCAAAGAGGTGGTCAAGCCTCCGGTTCATGCTGGACGCACTGAGGCCGGAATACGAGACTGGGAGAGGTCGAAGTTCGGACACGCGCTCTGGCGCGTTTGAACGCATTTGGGGAAAAGCGGGCCATCCGGTAGCTCAAGTAATCTATCAAATGCTGGAGGCCTTTCGTCCAGTGGTCTCAGCGCGAGTGGTGAAGAGCGGAGCGTAGATTGTTTACGGAAGCTTTGCGGATGGATTGTTCTTTGCCAGTGCGTTCTCTTTGAAATGCTTTGCATCTGTTGCTTTATTAACTTTTGACTCTTGAATCCGTAGATTGATGAACAAACTCCGAGCGAGCTCTGTCGTTCGCCCTGATCCTCGTGAGGACGGCTTGTCCGCACGTCGAACATTACAAGTTTTTGCGTCATGCTCCTCGTGGGGCTTGCCAACGAGGACCTATTTCAACGCGACGATTTAATCGAAGCCACGGGAGAGTCGCTTGCTCGTGTTGCCAAAACGATATTGCATTAGTCAAGTTTGCAGAAGAGTCTCCTGTCGATCGATCGAAGTTCATTTCAGGACACGCCAAGCGACAATCCTCGACGTCGAGTCCATATCAGGTGCTAATTCGCGGGCCGCCTCCTCTTCCCCGAATTTGAATGCGCAGAGTCCATCGCCGCAGCCTTCACCGCCAGGAAACGTTGAGCCTCCGTCTGGCTTACCTACAGTTCGATCAAATAGTCCAGGTGAAGCCGTCGTTTCCAAGGACGGACCATCTGCTCAAAATCGTCAAGTAATTGTGACCATGATCGAACGATAAAGGTCCAACAATACTCGTCCACCTCCTAAGTCCCCTTCGTAATCGCCCCCAAGCAGCCTCTGATGACGCCGACGGCATGGCCGTTTACCTGGGCTGTAAAGAAGGTAACGCCACAACGATTTCCGCTCCCAATCCATGGACGACGCATCTGGCAGAGACTCTGCGCCGACCCTTTCCTACGACATTCTACTGCATCTTCAGCCATGACGGACACGACAACCGGAACTACTGGACGATGTTTTCCAGCTTACTAGATGCTGGACGCGCCAGCTTTAATAAGTTTGGGACTATTCGGACCGTTACAACAGAAGCCACGTCTGAATCGCCCTCGATATCACGCACCGAGGTAGTGTGATCGCTGAACCTTCGAAAACGAACGGATTCGAGTGGTGGAAAGTACGACAGAAAGCTCAGCGACGCTGCAGTCATTGATCTCAGTCGGGTGGTAGAGGAGGCTGAGGATAGTGGGTCGAGCTCTAGGGGTCATGGTCATGTCGGCCGTACGAAGAGCGTTCGTGTTGAGGTAGACCCAGAACGAGAACGAGAACGCCTCGACCGGCCAGCCCTGCGCCTTGGTAAAGGGAAATGGCCGGACGACTTCCTTGACGTTCTTCAAGCGCACAATCATCGCCCTCATCCAAACAGGTCATCAGATGACAACGCAGACGACCGCTCACCTTCTCCCATTTCTGCCTCTCCTCCACGAAAGGTCGCCATTGTCGGCGCAAGCCGGCGTAACGAGAGTGTCGAGTCATTACCACAATTCCCGAGACGACCTTCACATCGGGCTCGACATAGCATCGATGCTCCTTCTGTCCTTCTCCCTAGAGAGTCATCTCGTCGTGATATCAGTCCGGACGGTCTTCCTGGAAGCCGGGTGATGGTTCGTCGGCATAGCACGAAGCCCGCTCAGCGAAACGGTGCGTACGTGCCTAGAGGAAGCCTCGACGAGCCTCGGAGTTCCGATAAAGAGGTCATGGTTCCATTCCCGCGCACTGTGTCCGGGGAGCATACACCTGCGGCGGTATCATCGCGCTCATCATCGGGGGATGATCCAGCCCCAGTTACTGAACACCGCCCGTTACGTGGTCGATTCCAGAGTGACATCGAAGGAACCTCTCGTCGTCGTCCTCGTCCGAATTCGTACGATGAGATGGGCGCCAAACCCGCTCGTTCTCGGTTCGAGAGTATGGTGAACCTTGGGACCGGTAACGCCAGCGCCAGCGATCTTCTGGCTCGCGATGCTATGGACGGGAGTGCTGTCCGTAAGGCGCTCATCATCAGAGAAGATGGAAAGCCCCCAACTCACTTCGTAAGTGCTCCCTGTTGTAGACTTCGTTTCCTATTGACAAAGCATTACAGCAACTTGGCAACTGTATTGGCCGTGGGCAATTTGGCTCGGTGTACCGAGCGTTAAATTTGAACACAGGTCAGATGGTGGCGGTGAAACGTATCCGGCTTGAAGGTCTCAAGGAGGATGAGGTTACCACTTTGATGAGGGAGGTGGATCTAGTGAAACGCTTGTCGCACCCAAGCATCGTTAAATACGAGGGAATGGCCCGAGATGAGAATACTCTGAGTATCGTTCTTGAGTAAGCTAATTTAAGCTCTCTTACCTGGATTCCCGATGCTAATTGGAGCGCGCTAGATACGCAGAGAATGGCTCCCTTGGCCAGACCCTGAAGGCGTTTGGTAAACTCAACGAGCGTCTGATTGCCAGTTACGTGGTGAAGATTCTTGAAGGACTCCATTACCTACATGAAAGTGACGTCGTTCACTGCGATCTCAAAGCGGCGAATATCCTCACGACGAAGACTGGGAACGTTAAACTCTCCGACTTTGGTGTTTCTCTGAACATGCGCGCGATGGAACGGGAAATCAAGGACGTCGCTGGGACACCGAACTGGATGGCACCTGAAGTCATCGAGCTGAAGGGCGCATCACCCAAGTCGGATATTTGGTCTTTGGCCTGCACTGTCATAGAATTACTCA
Source organism: Hymenopellis radicata (assembly GCA_015501595.1). Taxonomy (NCBI): domain Eukaryota; kingdom Fungi; phylum Basidiomycota; class Agaricomycetes; order Agaricales; family Physalacriaceae; genus Hymenopellis; species Hymenopellis radicata. The sequence goes on from JADNRX010000827.1 coordinate 20,411, forward strand.
CCGGCGGCCGCCCTATGGTGACATCGCCAACAGCATGACAGGTGAGTTCATTAGCGAGTACGGCGACCAGTGAAATTGATTTGTCTATCAGTGATGTTCCGAATCGTTGAGGACGACATGCCTCCATTCCCGAAGGTTGCTCGCCTTTGCTCGAAGACTTCTTGAGACAATGCTTCAACAAGGATCCGACCCAGCGACCTAGTGCTGATTTGTTGTGTGAACATGAATGGTTGAAGAAGAACTGGGGTGCTCACAAGGTTTGTCTCCAGTAATCATGGTCCAGTTCGCTGCTAACCCAGTATATATAGGAACTTCGTCCTCAAGATAGCATACCGTTCCTCCGCCGAGTCAGCGCAGATTTGCAGAAGTCTGAGGCTGTGCGGTTCCTGTCCCAAGTTGACATGCCAGATACGCCAGCCGTCAGCGAGCATCCTGCTACGACATACACCCCCTCTCCGCGCCGAAGGTGCAACTCTTCCGTACCTCAAGGTCCGATGGCTGACAACGACATCTCTCCTCGTGAGCATACCTTTGTCAAGACGAGCTTCAGTAAACGTACGTTTATCTCTTGCACCATGAAGATGTACTGACGACGCTCCAATTTAGCCATGGTGTGCCGCGTGTGTCTCTTGAGCGTCAAGAAGAGTGCAGTCCTTTGTGCGCAGTGCAGCCTTATATCACATTCCAAGTGCGCGGTGAATGCGCCGCCAACTTGCGATCTCCG
>JADNRX010000828.1:0-21120 GCA_015501595.1 Hymenopellis radicata
CGAAGGGTGGTTTAAATCGGTCGTTCGGCGCGGAGTCGAAGGTATTCCACTTAAGAGGTTCCAAGATGCAGATTCTAGAGCTCCAGAGACAAAGTGAAGCCTGCGAGAAAGTGGTAGGGCCGCTTGTGGTGTGCTGCCGACCGAGTTGAACAAGAAACCAAAAAGGGCTCGGGTGTCGATGGTACGAGGCAAGGAACTTCCAATCGCATCTTGATCCCAGTCCACCATTTTCCGACGACACGACGACGGCAGAACGCTTTACCCACTATTTCTAGCAGTCGACCGGTTGGCTTCGGTCTTTCTACATGTCGATCCGCCTCGGCCGAAGCACAGACACCGACAGTCTGAGTATAGTGCACTGGAGACAATCTTCATCGCACTAACTTATACGCAACACGACTGCATAGGATCGGTTGAGAGATTCCTCTCACGACGACGCTAACATTGATTAATCGGCTGCCTTTCAACGTTGAGCCACTTGGTCTAACGCTATCAATGCCCGTTGATGTGCGACTCGAGGATGCCTCGTGATGGCGGGCAGCGATGGTCGTGCCTCTGCTCTGCGTCGTTGCTCTGTCGTTCAAGCATTCTAATCCTGCGTACAATATCCGAAAGTGTGTCGATGTTGCGTAGTCATGATACAAAGGTCTCTGCGTCCCAATTCCATGAAGTCAGATGCAAGCAAATCTATGAGGTGACCTTCCGAATATAACCCATGACCACGGAGCTCGGCACCGAACAAGAGAACAGAGACGCGTGGACGCCTAGAAACAGAAGACTGTATCGCGACTGATGTCTAGCACAAGACGAGGATGCCAGTGTGATTCCCAAGGGCGATTTGAAGAACTGGCTGCCAGAGGAGTGATTCTTGGGTCTAGATAAGCAGCGGGCCGAGAGTTTGAGGTAGAGAGTAACGTAGTAGACAGTCTATCCACAACGAGCGTCGTGGTAATGCGCCTTCCATTTGGAGGAAGGAGGAGAGTGATGATGGTCGCACGAACAAGAGAATAATTTGTACGCGTACGATGATGGACTTCCAACGGAAGGGTAAACTTGCTGTCGCGTCGCGCCTCGTCAACCATCCGGCCAGGTTCATTGCCGGTGCAACATCCCGGTAGAATATCGAATCAATACCAACCGAGTGTAGCATTAAATCTCGCATGTAGTCCTCAATTTCGAACTCACGTAAGGCAGCCTCGACTGCTACGGGCTTGTGATACTAGCCACAATGCTGCGGGCGGTCTGACAATAATATCCTGGCATACATACCGAGCTCATAGACCCAAGGCTTGACGTATCTAAAGAGGTGGATCAATGCCTAGCATCTCGGGGGCTCTTGTGGATACAGATAAGAATTCGGTAACGGCTTGAAATCGGAGTCAGAGAAACGCTCAAAACGGACATGAAATGCAGAGGACACCTGAAATGGACAGAGACAAGCCCTGGTCAACAGAAGATGGGCGTGATTCCAGACTGGTCGGGGTCTAAGTAGCAGAACCAAGGCTGCTTGAACTTGCCAACGGACTGATGGGTTGGTAGAAGAGGTGATTTCGATGGGAATATTCTTGCTTCATACGTCCTCGTTCTTCGTGGCAGTCATGAGACTGGGTAACTTGACCGCGATGGATAATTGCTGATGTATATAGGGCATTTGCCAGTGAGCTAGTTATCGATCGTCGACGTTCGGAAGGTGGTAAAAGGAATGGAAGAGAATTCATCCGCGGGACTACGAAAGCCTGAGTTTCCAAAGCTGAATGCCCTCCCAATCCTCTCTTGACCATTCGATTCCGGCCTTCTTTAGAGCCTTTGAGAGCTTCCGGACGGGATTTTGGTCGGTTCTGAATCCTAATTGGTGGGCCTGGGCAAAAAATGAATGAATCAATGGAGGGTCCCGTCGCTCAAGGCAGACGAATAGATGGGCGCGTGGTGAACGCGTGGCAAACGCATGTATGGTATCAAGAAGGGGCCGAATAAGTGATGGGGAATAGATGGTATCGGCGGTGATGATCAGATCGTAGACAGGATCTTCAGTGAGAACTTGAGAATGGGTCCAGTCAAGGTGCTGTACCAGAATTCGTTGGTGAACGTCGTTGGCGGCAACATTTTTTGGCCAGAACGGCATCAATAACATCGGGGAGATCGGTGGCGACGACTGACCAGCCCAAAGCAGCGAGTGTTAAGCTGGAAGAGAGCGATCGTGTGAGCTATAAAGACGGCCAGAGCAGGGGGATTGGGCCGTACGAAGAAAGACCGATGCCGCTGCCCAGTTCTAATGCGCGTCCGACTGGCAGATTGAGCGCAGTGAGGTAAGCACTGAGGACCTGTGCACCGAGCCAAAGTGCGGTGCCGTTAGAAAGACCGTTATCGGACTGGGCAAGGGTGAACGGGCCGTAACTGAAGGATGGGGAGATGTTTAGTTGCATGAGCCGGTTGTAGCATGGTTGCTCAACAGCCTCAACTTGGCTGCTCAAAATTATTTCTGTGACAATCACAGTCACGCCTTGGTTGTCATAACACTCTGCACGCTCATTCACTCAGCGGGAGGTTCCCTCTCGAGAAAGATGAAAGCTTTTTCTCGAGGCTGCATCTGGGCAGTAACAAGGAGAAGGAGCCCGTAGTCAAGGAGAAATTTCCGCCATTGAAGCCCTGGCCGCCGAACAAGGACGATGCAAGCAGCCGGGTCACCTCGACGCCGACGTCCTACACGTCCTTCAAGCCTCTTCCCGAGCTCTCACCAGAAGTGTCAGGGCGTTTAAGCACCCGCGTTCTCTCCCAGTCTGCCGACGACCAAGCATCATCGTCATCGTCGACGACCCCGACACCCCATCACCGATTCCAACCCATCCACAACAACCGACGACCTCATCTACCAACTCTGCCGAAGTACAGAAAAAGGTTGCCTTTATATCACCGCCCCCAACACCAGGCCCGTCACTCGACCGCGCCCTTCCCCAATCTCCCACACCTCAGCCACCCCCCGTCGTCTCGCCTACAAAAAATTCTGTTTCTCGCTTCCATGCTGCTCATATCAAAAGAGCCACGCGGTTCGACGTCGTCCAGCACGCGAACCGCGTCCCCAATCCTCGCAAAGCCAGATATGTCTTCTCACTCGCTTCGCTCAGGCTCACCGTATAGCCAAATGTCAGAAAATACAAGCGGTAGCAGAATTCTCGCTGCCCAGTCCTGGTCCGAGGTTTGCAGAGGATGACCTCGTTTCCAATCTGGGCTCACGCGAGCGAAACACGGCAGGAGGTCCTTTTCGAAATCATACAGAGCGAAGAGCGATACGTTCAAGAACTTGTCAAGATGAAGGATACTTTTATCGACCCCCTTCTCCACCCATTTGCCTCAACCTCGGCCTCTCCCATAGGCTCGTCCACTCCAAACTTAGATTACGACTTTTATCGGTCCGACTCTCCTCCAGTCGAAAGCTCGGACTACCTTCCCCCAATCGCAGCGCGGTTCATGTCTCCCACCCCACCAACACCACTCCTAGATGCGATTCCATCGACAGCGACGATGACGACGAAGCGGACGACCGCATGGGCAAGGGGTTACTCCAGCCCAACAAACAAGCAGCGCCAGGCGGCTAAACACAACCATCCGCGCTCCCCCTACAGGTCCACGGTCACACGCACAGCAAAGTCCGTGCCCTTTCCTTCTGGTTCGCGTTCCCATCATTCTCTTCCCGCCCCTCCTCCAAGATCACAGCAAATGGCCTCTTCCACTCAGTCACTAGGCCGACAGTCTATTGCAGATCAAACAAGCCAGAGCCCTTCATCCAAAAAGGCAGCCGGCAACCCCGATGCTACGCAAGTCCAAAAAGAGCGATGCCCCGAATCCATTCGGGGATTCTATTGCTCCGCATCAGCTGCCGGAGGACCTGAGGATATGCTTGCAAGTAGTGGACAGTGGCGTACTAGATGGACACAAACGTCTCTCTGAGAGTCTCAAGAAACGCTATTGATGACCAGTATCCACTCGTGCGAAGTTTGGCAGACGTTTTTGTCTCGAATGTCAGTTTGCAATTGGTTCTTTTTTTTTTTGTTTGTCGTGATCTAATTTCCGATAGGCTGATATCTTTCATGGCTATGCTACGTACGTTCTACATCTCGAGCGTGCCCTGGAGCAGGTAGACAGTGCGTTAAACAACACGTCCACCAAGAAGCCGAAGAATCAAGACGTCGCAGAGTGGAACAAAGTTCTGTCGGTTTCTGCGAAAACTTGAAGAGAACGCTTCCGACAAAGGCGAGACTGGCTCGCCCATTACACTCTCAAAAGCCCTTCCAACGTCTATTGAAATATCCCCTACTCTTCCAGAACTTGCTTTTCCACACCGATCCGAGTACTTTCGAGTACGAGAGCACGCTGCAGATGGTGCCGAGGTGGAGACGATCGTCAGGAGCATAGAAGACGAGGAAGATACAGAAGGAAGAGCGAGACAAGACAAGAGACGTCTTCGCTCGGATTGAAGGACTTGATAAGGTTAGGCAGCTAGCACTGCCCGAAACCGTCCAGGATATTGATGGAGGAGCGACAATGTCCACTGCGCTATCTCCTTCGAAGAGTCCCACGCCGACAGCCAAGACTGTCAAGGGGAGAAGTAGTTTGCGGAAGCTCAGCGATGTGCTAGGCTCGCAGAAGAAAGATTTGTGGTTCGTGGTGTTTAATGATGTCGTGTTGCAGTGCCAGAAGACGGGAACAACGTCCCTCCCGATGATCGCTGCGACCAATTCAAGGACGAATAGTTTGCCAGAGCTGCAGGGCAAGGCAAAGTATGCCACAACTGGACGACGGAATTCACACACGAGACCAAGGAATTTGTACAAATTCATCAAGGTTCGTACTCCATTCGGAAGATGGCTTCTTTACTGACGATGACATAGATCGAGACATGGGCTATTGGGGATGTTGTGCAGCCCAGAGAGGGTGTTGTATCCATGGAAGAGTACGTACTTTCCTGCCAACAACGAACCTTGTTTGATAGTTGGATTAGCGTTGCTCGGACACGTTCACACCTAGCGACACAACCCCGCATTATTCCCTTACCACCTGATCGCGAAGATGATGAAGATGGTGGCGCAGACTCAGACGACTCGGATCGCAAGTCGAAAATGTCCTTCTCCTACTGGGGTGCGGATAAAGTCACGGTACAGAAACCTGTCCTTCCGAACAAGGGACGTCTTGCTGTTGCCCATCCTCGGCGAGGGGGTGCACCCTCGTCATACGCGCGCGAGTCGTCTGCGAATGCCAAGTTCGGGAACCGATTGGTCTCCGACGGCGGTAGCGCGGTGACGCGACCCGCAAGTCGCAGGACGGGGGTTAGCTCACGCCAGGGTGAATACTCGATGAAGTCGACGAGTACCAAGCCGGAGTGGAATGCGAACACGAGAGGAGCTGCGCCAGTGAAGCGCGTGCGGAATATCAGTCAGACGAGTGCAGCGGCCAGTGTGCGGCCTGCTGGAGCAAATGCCAGTGCAGTGAAGTTGGCCAGTCCAGCGCCGAGCGAGGATTCCGGGGTGGGTCTATACCGCCAGATGCTCGCCAGGGACCCTTCACTGAACAATGCTTAAGCTTTAGGTTTTCTTTTATCATGTCTGCTTCTCCTTTTTCCCCTGCTGTCCTTCATCTATTATATATCCCTATTATACGATACTTATTATACCTCACATCATACTCTCCTTCATTCCCATGCTTTCCTCTATATCCTCTTGCTATGAAACGACGGCCCTCACGCTCTTTCATTCCATTCCAGTCTCGCGTTTGATACATAATCACCCACACTCACTCATACCCAGTCCAAGAAGTTAACACATTCCCTCGTCGCGCTACAATCTATCTTTCTTACTCATACAATCTGTTACTTACTTAGATTATATATGGCTGTATTACTGTTTGGGTTCTTCCTCCTATATTGATATCTTCTGCATGCCTTGGAAAAAATATGGATGGGATTTTTCTGCTCCTTCAGGTTGGCGCGATGTTGATTGATGATCTACTTTTTCGTCGACTGCAGTTCGTTGACATACTTGGAAAAGGTTTCATACTTCGTAATTCACCAGAGATGACACGGAAAATGAGAACCACTCAAACAGATGCCATTCTGCCAATGACAGACGACTATATGCAGCAAATCGTGGGCAAAGAAAAGAGCTATGAATTCAGACGTTACTGAATTCTTCGCGGGTCTCGTTCTCACGGCTCCCCACTCTCAACTCCAATACATCTGCAAAATCGACCCCGCACGTACGCGAAATCCTGAAGACGACCCACCAAGCCGGAAATCACGAATTTGATACCCGTCATGAAGACTGGGACAAGTATGACTTCGTGTATCGTATGCTTGACGTTCGAGAGATATCTCCGCCCATCCCTGTAACGAGAGACAGAAAGCTGCTCCATAGGGACATGTTTATGTTCCTCAGGCTCTCCTTCATGGTCTCAAGATAAAGGAGCAAAGGTGTTCTGGGCGCTTGAATTTGCTACTGTGAAGCCAGCACACAAAGAAGCATCACAGACTTACAGTTGATTCTACCGCTTCCAGTACGACAACGTTTACAGAAAAGAGGTCTAGATCAAAGTGTCAGCTTTGATCGAGTCTGCCTAAAAGGGAGACTAGAAAAGAGGTCTTAATAGGGATTATTAAATGGAGGAGTTGTGTCGCCTTGTAGACGAGAGGATGGATACTGTTATGCCTAACACAGTTTACAAAACCCACCGCTCCGTCGTTGTGTGCTCTCACGGCGCAGTGTAAACGGTGTGGGCGGTATGGTATCAAGGGAATTCTGGAATCGTGTAACGGTTGCGGCGACGGCTTGACCCACCATCTATTTGTAACCGTGGACGCCGTGGCATTGTGACGCCAAAATGACGAGTCAAACTCCATCCATAATGAGATCAGGGAATCTTGCTCTAAATCAAGTCGTGATTTCGCCAGTGTCGCGGATTACAGCTTCCAATGCTGAGATTGGTACACTAGAAAGTTCGTTGCTCGACAAAGAAGAAGCCTAAAATAATCTTAAATCTTTGGGACACGCAGTGTTTTGCTGACCATTGCTGCGGCCCACACTCCGAAGACCACGCTAACGACATGCAGCTCCCCGCGCCCACCTTCATCTCCCCACAAAGTGATTGTTCCGAGTGGAATACCCTGCTGTCCTGCAATCCAGCCTTGCTTGGCCCAGTACGCGAGGGTTCCAACGAGGACTAGCGATGATGGAATAGGAAGGCCTTCAAAATATTTTGCCTTGCCCGCCGTATCTTTGGGCACGAGAGCGACAGTCGCGTTGAAGCGCGCGAGCCTCGCAAGACCGCAACATATGAAGCCGGTCAGCATGACGGTGTCTAGATACGTCCTCAGTCCGACGACGAACGCTAGCAGAGCCGGTGCTACGCCAAATGAGATCTGGATATTCCTAGAATCAACACGGAGTTTATTTGTGTCAGTCGGGGGGCACTGACGAGGTCGGCAAGACTGTCCAGCTCCTGGCCCAGCATGCTGCTTGACTTTCTCCACCGAGCAACTTTTCCGTCCATAAAATCGAACATGAGACCGGCAAGAGGACACCATAGAGCCATCCAAAGATAGTCTGGGTCGTTTGAGACGAGGTAGCGGGCGGAGGAGAATATGGAAAATGATCCACAGACGCCGTTCATGATGGTAACAAGATCTGCAAGACGGAAATTTCTAAAAGAGGTGGTGAGAGGAGGCGACGACTGGGCCAATTGAGGGAGTCTACCTGACGAGGGAGAAATGCCCATCCGAGTCCTGGTACTGGTGCAAGGCGTCTGCCTTTTTGTCGTCCACAACATGAGAATTCATAACGGTCGATGGTTTTCTTTGGCTCATGAGGGAAAGAGGAGTTAGCAGATGGTGGTCACTGGCCAAGCACTCGCAGTCCAAAATATAAACACGTGGTAACCCCGGACTTGCGGTGAATTTCCGGCAGGCAGCAGCATACAAGTAGTACATTTACACATTGGCTCGCTGACGCGTTGCCTGTGGGGTCGCTATCGATAAGATAGCGATTCTACCTTTTGTGGTAGAAAACTCCCACGACTCGGAGACGTCAGTTGCCGGAATGCGAGGGTTCGAGTCCTGACCGCGATCATTGAGAATAGCAGTTGTTCGCACCCGTAGTGCTTCCTGAGTACATGTATAACAAGTTTTTCAGATGTATAGCATATCATACCTCTAGCTTGACATCAATTCCACCCTTTTAGAAGATGTTACTTATGCTAGGAGACACGGAGAAGAAGCGTGGCGGATGAAACTGCGCGTAAGCGTCGGGTACACACACAAACCACTTCCAGAACCAAGAAACTAGTATTTGAAGAGTCAACCAACGGGTCTGGGATGTCCGCGCACATTCGTGAAGTCGCTTTTTGCGTGTGAACCAAAATATCACTATGTATTGAAACTCCGACTTGGCAGCGGGAGAGTAACAAGCATTTTGCATTAAGTTCACACTCCTCCTACAGCTCTAATTTTTTTATTTCTCAACACCTCAATCTGTGAGAGTATACCGTTAAATTGGCGCGCCGTCAGGCGCACCTGAAGAATTGTTTTAAACAACATCGCTACCTCACGGAGGACATGCCGAAACCGGACATTCCCGCACATCAGTGATCGGATGTTACCCCCGCACTTCGTTCGCGACTTGCATCCTCGCAACTGCGGGCACGCATATAGCGGCACCATAGCAGGTGGGGGAAGCACTGACATCTGATCCCTTCTTTCTCCCTTCTCCCTTCTCCCTTTTCTTTTTCTTTTCTTTTCTTTCTTTTTCTTTTTATTTTTTCGCAAACTCCGGCCCACAAGCACCGTTATCGAGCCACATTGGCTCGCTGACGTTGCCTGTGGGGTCGCTATCGATAACGATAGCGATTCTACCTTTTGTGGTAGAAAACTCCCACGACTCGGAGACGTCAGTTGCCGGAATGCGAGGGTTCGAGTCCTGACCGCGATCATTGAGAATAGCAGTTGTTTCGCACCCGTAGTGCTTCCTGAGTACATGTATAACAAGTTTTCAGATGTATAGCATATCATACCTCTAGCTTGACATCAATTCCACCCTTTAGAAGATGTTACTTATGCTAGGAGACACGGAGAAGAAGCGTGGCGGATGAAACTGCGCGTAAGCGTCGGGTACACACACAAACCACTTCCAGAACCAAGAAACTAGTATTTGAAGAGTCAACCAACGGGTCTGGGATGTCCGCGCACATTCGTGAAGTCGCTTTTTGCGTGTGAACCAAAATATCACTATGTATTGAAACTCCGACTTGGCAGCGGGAGAGTAACAAGCATTTTGCATTAAGTTCACACTCCTCCTACAGCTCTAATTTTTTTATTTCTCAACACCTCAATCTGTGAGAGTATACCGTTAAATTGGCGCGCCGTCAGGCGCACCTGAAGAATTGTTTTAAACAACATCGCTACCTCACGGAGGACATGCCGAAACCGGACATTCCCGCACATCAGTGATCGGATGTTACCCCCGCACTTCGTTCGCGACTTGCATCCTCGCAACTGCGGGCACGCATATAGCGGCACCATAGCAGGTGGGGGAAGCACTGACATCTGATCCCTTCTTTCTCCCTTCTCCCTTCTCCCTTTTCTTTTTCTTTTCTTTTCTTTCTTTTTCTTTTTATTTTTTCGCAAACTCCGGCCCACAAGCACCGTTATCGAGCCTTTACATTGACAACATCCAACCAATTAGTCTAACTGTCAACATCCATTGCAGTCCCTTTGCCATCCTTGGCCTTCTCCAGCTCTATACTTCGCAAGGCGTATTGATTTGGATGCGAGACCGTCTCCCCGGCTCCTACACCCTCTCCTTTCTTAACACCACAACTAGCGTGCGTTAATTCAAATACGCGTGTACAGCCAAGATGGAACTTGGTTTCCTTCTTCGTATGCAGTATCTCCGGCAGATCAGAGTGTTGCAATCCAAGAGGCGCGTACGCAGACACCAGACTTGTCTGCAAGTTCTCGGGAGTGAGGAAGCGATACGGACATCCGTATTCACTACTCCCAGTCAAGAGCTGCATGCAACTTCAAGCCATATCAGACGTGAGGTATCGAGGCAAGACATAATGCTTACTTCTTTGCAGGATAATCGGCGCGTTTGCCCTCCTTACCGTACGAATGTCGGATGTTGTACGCGTACTCTTTGTTGAACTTGTCATCCGACACTTTACCGCCCATAAAGGATTTTCTCCAAAAGATGAGAGCTTCCTCTAGACTAACGCCAAGTCTCTGTATATGCCTGTCAGCTTCAGCAACATCTCACCACCTTTACTCACCTTCAAGAAAAGACCATAATCCAGGCGACCAAAGTGTTTGAGATGATGATCGCGCATCAATTGGGTATGCATACTCCGCATGCAAAGAGGGAAGTGTTTCTTCGCGTAGCCATCTATCATGTCCGCCGTTATTTTGTCTCCCTCTGCTTCTGTTCCTGAACCACCCCAATCTGAGGAGACACCCGCCATGAATCCTTGAGACAGGTTGTTCAGAACAGGCAGTAGCCGTGTATCCTCGTCCAAGCGTGGTAGAGATTTCGCGGTCATCTTTTCAGAATTCAGAGATTAAGGCGAGTGGAAATGAGTGGACACGCACCAACAAGGCCTTTTCCAATTCCGATTCAAATTCCTGGAAGACGATACTAGATTGTTCGCGTCCAGGAACATAAGCCCACCCAGCTTTGAGGAATACCTTGCGTTTCCTGACAAGGTCCGGAACACGCGTCCATTTCACCTATACTCTCGTCAAAGCGCGTCTTTTCCTAGTGACATGTCGACGAACCTTGTAAAAAGTGTCGACCTTGAAAGCGTTTTCTTTCTCTGTGTCATTCTTGAAGCCTTGGTAAGCTGCCCGGAGTTGTTCACTATAGTTCTTTTTTTCCTCCGTAGACACCTGCCCACAGTTTGGTGAGTACTTCATTAGAGGCAAATGTAAGTTGACGCACTGCTATCCATTTAAAGTCCCGCGTGCCCAAGAATTCTTTTCTTTCTTCCGCGCCGTCTGTTTCGTAGCGTAACCGGAAAAGGGTTGACTCGGCCTTGATAAATCGTTGTCGTAAGTCCTCCCTACTTAAAAGTGAGATGGTATCCTATGCCTGTCGAGGTACTCACGAGCGACAAAAGGCCAGTCGCAATACAAAATGACCCAAATGATCCTTTCGCCTCTCCGAATCTCTGTCAACGCTTATCGCCGACGTCGCGCTCAAAGGCAGGTATTTCTTGCATTGGTCGCCGATGACCGTCTTAATTTCATCCCAAGACCGACCCCGAGCCTGAGAAGACTCGATTTCAGCCAATACGCGTAGTCTGTCGAGCGCACATCGCTCGAATTCCTCCAGTGTAACGTCGAACAACGGCGGCTTGTCGTAGCTGTCGAAGAGGTGAGACGCGTCGCGCAGCGTGAATACAACATACAAGTTGAGCCGATGCGGATATTCAAGGTTGCTGGCGCGACTGCTGGAGCCATAGGTCGAGGGTTTACTCTCGGGTACGACTGCGCGCTAGCCTTGAACATGATGATGATGGTAAATAGAAACGCGAGTTGTCACGCGTCAGTCACATTCACGTTCCCGAGTTCGCAATCCCGATAGTTTCTAACCATTAAAGATACAGTACAGCCCTATATCATACATAAAATATTACTTGAAATATACACATATACACATTTAACGCCTCCGGCTACTCCGTAGTTTGGGCTTGTCCTCAGGAGGATGCTCATCCTTCAACTCAAATACCACACCCGGCCTACGCACTTTGAGTTTTCCATTACGACGATGACTGCTCTCTGCGTTGCTCCACTCCTGGCAGCGACGACAGGATCACGAACAGGCGGAGGCGGCGCAGGGTTCGAACTCAGCATCGACGCCGTAGGTGATCCAACAACGGTATTCGTCTACCAGAGAACATTCAGCCCAGATGCCAGGAAAGTGAGGACTAGACTTACAGCTGTCCATGGAGGGCCTCCAGCGAAGCTCCCGAGACAGTACGATGTCTTTTGGATGAAAGATATTTGAAGGGGTGAATGACGACGAATGATGCAAGTTGGACCCAGGCTGCGTAGTCTGTGGAGGGGGAGCAAAAGTGGGAGGTACTTTTGATGACAACGGCTTCTTCGAACTTGTAGCATTACTAGAACGTTCCTCCTTGGATACAGGGGTGGACGACACAAAGGCGCTTGCACCATAGCCGGCGTGGATACGGCTTTTGACTTAAACATTCCCAGAAAACTCTTCTTTTTTGACTCGTGAGTCTGAGAACCAAGAGACCCGGAGAGAGAGACGTTCGTGACGGTGTTTTCTTCAACACGGACGCCGCTAGGGACGAAGGAGTTTTCATAATAGAATCATGGGATGGTGTACGTGCAATGGGAGTCGGTGCTGTGTGTCGGGGTTGAGACGTCGACGCCAGGGGACGAGTAAGGCTGATGGACGATGGTCCTGTTTGGGTTGTGGGCGCTGTTACTACATGGGTATTTTGTGGTAATGATACACTGTTCTGTTGGTGGAGTTGCGACGACGAGGGATAAGAAGCAGCAGACGGACGGTGGACAGCTTGTGATGGTGGTGGTACATTGCTAGCGGAAACAGAGCTGGAGCGAGTGGCATAAGAGTCGTAAGAGGTCGTGGCAGATCTAGACGGAGGGGTTGTGTTGGAGGGTGGTACAGACGATGATGGGCCAGGCGGGGTGGTATTACTGTGATCTGCGCCATACGTAGGTTGTGATGATCTGGGTGATGAGTTCTTCCAGCCCCTCTGCAGGAACCTTGTGCTTGCTAGAGTCGATCGCAGGAGTAGGCGCGCCCGCTCTGTGCATACGCAATGAAGCAGCTTCAGCTTCATGTCTCGAAGCTACGGGTTCCACAATGGGTGCAGAGCGTGTTAATATGAGCTTCAGGGTGGGCAGGTATCGCAAATGCTGTCGCTTGGAGGGGAGGTGCATCTCTCGATGCCTCTTGCTGGGATCCCCCCTTCTGAGAAACTGCGGATGTTGGGTGATATGCGATGGTTCCTGGGCGCTGAAAGATTGCTGGCGCACGTCGTAATCCCACGGAGCAGCCCGATTTCTGGACGGCCGACATGTACTTCGTGTTGTTCGTCGGCGAAGTTAATAGGTCCGTCAATATTGGATGGCGGTAGGGTTTAGGCGTGGACATGTCCCTTGGAGGAACTGCACTCTGGTCAGCAGACGTGGGGACGTCATATTTCACTCTCAGCTACGCTGAAAGCATGTTGCTGGGTGGGCGCAGTCGAAGGACCTCGGAAATTGTCCCTAAGGGATTGATACTGTGAAGACGAAGACGCCTGTTGCGCACCGGAGTAGGCAGGGGATAAGATGTACTGGCGATGTGATTGGCACTCGACGGATATTTGGAGGCTGTATCCGTCATATCAGGTCTCAATGGCTGCATACCCTTTGTCATAGAAGAATTGCTGTCGGCTCTTGGTCGTTCAGATGGAAAAGCAAACGACGCCGAGGCAAGTGGCGTAGCTACACCAGATCGCTGGGGCGGGAAAGGTGTACGAGGAGCAGATTGTGCATGAGAAAGCCTGTCTTGTTGTTGATCAGTGAAGGCAGCCCGAGCAAGTGCACTTGTGTCGATTGTTGGCTTAGAGTGGTTTTGGGAGTAGCCCGCAGCGGTGGAAGGACGCTGCAGACTGGCACCGACGGCAACGTGTGACGCAAACGAGGGTAGTTGGTTGATAGAAGAGGACATTGGAACAGGTCTGGATGAATCATCTCTTCGAAAGGCCATGGAAGTGGACGAGCGAGGTATGGATGCGCCGAGGTTGGGGGTTGGGGCCGCAGCGACGTCCGGGTTGAAGTGTAAAGAAGCAAAAGCAGCGCGAACCTCGAAAGTATTATCGGCCGGAGAAGGCAACAGTACATCACCCTTGTGTCTAATAAGTATGGAGAACAAAGATAATGCTAGAATGCGCACCTGGTAAGTAGTTCGAACTTTGCTTCCAGCGACTTCATTGGAAGCTTTATGAGTCTCACTCGACCTTCGATGACGGATAGAGTCACTCTCGCCGGTGTCCCGCTTTGAAAGAGCCGACTTGCTTGTCGAGTGCGAAGTTAGAGGCTGAGCACTGGCGGAGGCCTGACTTTGCACAACAGTGGGAGGGGTGTATTCGGCTGATCTCAGAACTCCATATTCATCTTTGGTCTACACACGATTAACAATGCCAATCACGGGCCAGTGGTGAGGACGCTGACCTTTTCTTGCAGGGAACGCTTTCCTGGTGAAGATTTGGTTATAACAGGGGAGTCACGCGGGGGTGTGGTAACGTGTGGAGGTGCGACGCCGACCCCAAGTCCATTGTGTGAAGTGGGACCCGTAACAGGTGGCAGAGTTGGAGGAGGAAAAGCTCTCGAAGGCGCCTCCAGGGATGAGCTATCGTCCTTGCGAGGAGTAACTTCGCGACTACTACTGGAATAGTCTGGGGCGGGTACTGCAAATTTCTCCATATTGACGGGCGTGCCTATAACTTGCCTTGGATCGGTTCGAGAAGGATTCGCAGATGTAATAGTCTAGATAGACTAAGCGCGCGAAACCGATAGACGGCAGATACTTACGGAATGAGTATTGGAAGGTTGAGGTCGAGGAACACTGGATTGTAGCATCGAATCTCGATGTCGCTGATAATGGTTTCAATAATTTTTGTCAAGACTACAAACCAAGAATGCATACCTGTTTCTCCTTTTTACTCGCTGAGTCGCTATCCATCATGACAGTCTGATAGTCAAGTCCGGGAGCTTGAACATTTGCCAGAAACGGAGACGAGAGCGGACGAATGGGGGGTTCGTATGTTGCCAACGAGGCTACGACAGGAGGATATTGCCTACTTTCCTACAAACAACTTCTGAGTTGCATAGAGGCTAACATGGAGAAATGTTACCTTGGTCAAAGAATCTGTTCGATGTCTGCGATGCCTGGAAGAGGAATCAGGCTTCGGTCTGGCGCTGTCAGAGCTTTCGTAGTCATCGTAAGATCGAGTGGGAACTGGTACAGTTCTGGGTTTGGCGTCACGGGCTTCACGAGACGATGCATGCCTTTCCCGCTCCTCCGTATGCCTCTCTCTCTCAGCATGGCGACTAGTTGATGCATCGTGCTTACGATCGCTGTCGCGTCTGTCGCGCTCTGCCTCGGGTCTGCTGGAGGCTTTCTCCACATCTGAGCGCACTCTGCGCTCACGGTGCCTCTCACTCTCCTCTTTAGGCCGTTCCCGTTCCTCCCTGGGTCGCTCACGCTCGCGATCCTCGGTTCTCTTCCTTCTGCTCTTCTCCACATCCGAGTCATCCCTGCGCCTCTCTTTCTCGTCCTCCTTCCGGCTTTTGCTCTTTTCCCTGTCCCTTTTCTTCTCCCGTTCCCGCTCTCTTTCCCATTCGGTCCGTTCCGTCCTCTCAGACGGACGAACAGAGTCAGTGTCTTTGTGACTGCGATGGCTCTTTGTTAGAGGAACGCCGACGATATCAATGGAATCAGACGGGGGTTTCTCCTTTGGTTTCTTGGGCGGTTCTGGTGGTAGCCATATCTGAGGGTTAACGGTAGCAGTGGTTGGGTCCGTTCGACTTCTCGAGTGACCACTTCTGTCTTTGTGTTGTTTGCTCGAGACATGAGCGTCTTCGGATGTCGGTGGCATCCAAAACTCCGGTTGTGCTGGATTGGGAATCGTTCGGCTGCGAGCATAGGTGTGCTTCAGAGCTGGTTTGGATGAAGGAAGGGAGGAGTATTGGGAGACTGGTATCGGTGTAGCTGTAGGGTACGACCTAGGCTGCTGAGTGGGTTCGTAGACCGGATACTGCTGTGTAGTTGTGCTTGTCGCGTGATGGTAACTGGTAGACGGGGTTGATGCTGAATGAAACGGCGCCGGAGCCGAACTAGAGTGTTTAGGTTTGTGCGGTTGCGCATACGGCGCGGTAGCGCTCAGTGCACTTGGGCCGACCGTCGGAACAGCCGACTGGCTCTTGTGAGGCTTGGAGGACGATGTCGGCGCTGCCTGACTCGTTGTTGGATGTGCCGTCCGACGAGTTGACTTGTCCGTATCGCCAGTGCCCTTGGCCCTGACCTCCACATAGTCGGACGCCCGTGTAACCTTGGTAGGTCTTGCTGGGTCTGAGGGCTGGCTCGGGGGAATCCAGATTTTGTAGGCTTTCGCGCTGGGCTTGGTTGCAGGTTCCGCTGGTTTGTCTTGCTTGCGGTGCTGGAAGAAACTCTTCATTCAGCGGAAACACTGGAAATGAACTGCCCGCTTCCGCCCGACAGAGAGAAAGGCCCCGGCGACAAAGATGGCAAAAGAGAGCGGAGTGGTCGTGTCGACATGAGGCCAACTGATGAACCCACTTTAGGCGACATCTCTTCATTGACATCAGCCTTCGGGTCGGTCATTCTCGGGCGCATCTGGGCGCGGGTATAACGAGTAATTTTTCACAGCTTTTATTCGAAAATAAGTAATAGAGGTACATTAAAAGCGGTGGAATATGTACGCCGATGCACCATACGACTAGGTCGTCGAAATACCGCTGTAGCAGCGTCGAGATCACGTCTAAAGGTACGAAGGCTATGCCAGACATTGTCAAAAGGCAACCACAGACCACCAGAAAACCTGGTACCCAAAGCGCCCACCAAACCGAATCCAGAACGGACCCGATTCAGAAAATGAACAATAAAAGGCCCGCTATAACACGATTTTGACTCATTACCGACAGTAGACAGCGGAAAGGCTGCTGAAGATTCGTAGAATCGTCCTGTGTCGACATAATTTAAGGATCGTGGTTGAAGGCAAGCGAAAAATCAAGGCGAGAAATTTATAGCCAGCTTCGGCAAACGCCGGTTCGTATCATCCTCGTGTTTAACTTCTCTTGAACATTCACTGCTTGCATGAGACAGTCTTTATCTGGGAGAATACGCATCTGGGTACTTCATAATGCTGGGCCTCACAATATTCCGCGTCTTATATCGTAATGCTGCGTCTCAGAACGTCGACCCTTATCGAACCTGGCTCCTCAAAACCTTTACCTTTGCCCATTGCACTCGGAGCTAGACTAAGACTTTGTTGACTGGGATTTCTCCTTTTTCCCAGCGCGTTATGCGAAAGTGAAGTATGATCCCCTTGGAGATGGTTCTAATGTGTATGTAGACAGCATAAAGTCATCGCTTTCATTCAAGACGTCAACACCGCCTCTTCCGAGTCTTCGCCTTGTGTTCCAACTGAAGTCACTTGCCTGTTGACTTTGCCTTGCTGACGAGCGCCCACGCTACATCTAGTAATTATGCTTGAGCTATGATTTCGTCTCAATTGCGACGCGTCCGTAGTCCCGAGGTACTGCATGGATGACGTACTCAAATGTTTTCCGATTTCTCGTCGAGTACTTAGCATCTCGCTACAGCTATCTATAGGTAGACGTATATTGATGTACTAGAGACAGAAAGACCGAGTAAGAGCTGAAAGCGCCGACATGTCAAGACCACGGTTTATCAGACTGCCGAGGAGCGGCATATGCAGTAGAGTATGTAAGCTTTGTCATTGCCTTGCATCGACACCAGAGTCTCTGCCTATATCTGGCTTTCCTTCCCCCATTGTACCATTCTTTCTTGTCGTCCTTGAACAGGACTGTTTCCCTTTTCACACCAGCGGCCTTTCCCCGACATTCTCTCGCCCGACCCATGGTGAGCCGCCCGCCCGCCCGATATCATCCATCGAGGCCTTACGCATCACAGAACGACAGCATGGATGTTCTCGATGAGAAGGCCAACGGTGGCCCTCAATGCCGGCCATGGAGATAACGAGGTCGTCTCTGTTCGCGACCGTGCGTTTCCCGTCGTCCGCGCCTTATACCTGTGTATCTGACTTGTTACCGATGATAGAGGAAGCCTTTGCGGCCAAACATCTCCCTGACATGGGCTACGACGTCAAGGACTTTAAAAGTCTTTACATGGAAACTAGGTAGCTGGAAGAAGCTGGATAAGAAACTGACTAGTCCCGATTTGAGTGTGGCGGCCACAAGTGGTGCGTCATTCTACCCTCGCTCCTGCTTACTTTCCGACATTCATTATACCAGGCGTATACTCCTCTTTCCTTTCGGCAATTCGAATGCGCCTCCAAACGATACCGTATCTGTGTATCTCGACTATGCGGAGCCCAAGAAGGCCCCCGAAGGCTGGCACGCTTGCGCCCAGTTCGCCCTTGTAATATCAAATATTCATGATCCTACTGTTTTCCACTGTTAGCCGTGCGTGCCTGCCACTGATCACAAGTACAGTCCACTGACGTCTCGATAGATGCCCATCACCGCTTCATCGCTGAGGAGTGTGATTGGGGTTTCACTCGGTTCGCGGAGCTGAAGAAGCTTTTCTCTAAACAGGAAGGCTATGCTAGGCCAACAATTGAAGACGACGCTGCGGACATCTCTGTCTTCGTACGCGTACTGGAAGACCCAACCGGCGTCCTGTGGCACAACTTTGTCAAGTGCGTTGATGCCCGTTTCATCCCTTTCATTCTTTCTCATGCCTTTCTAGCTATGATTCTAAGAAAGAGACGGGCTTTGTTTGGACTGAAAAACCAAGGCGCGACATGTTACATGAATTCTCTCCTTCAATTCTTTCTTCTGCACACGGTATTTCCGCAAGGTACTGTTGATATGTCAGTCATACCTTTATCTATCTAACCTTTGTCCCAGGCCGTTTATCAGATACCGACAGAGGATGAATCACCCCACTGAGAGCGTCGCCCTAGCGCTACAACGCGTCTTTTATCACCTACAAACGTCAGATCATCCCGTAGGTAAGTAGATGTCTCTTTCTGCCATTACGAAGCGCTAAGAGTCAACAGGCACGACTGAGTTGACCAAGTCTTTCGGCTGGAAATCGCTGGACTCATTCCTGCAACATGACGTACAAGAGTTTAATCGGGTGTTGCAGGATAAGTTGGAGTCTAAGATGAAGGCAAGTAGAGTATTATCTAGCAGTCGTCTGTAGTGTTGCTGATCACGCAATCAGGGCACGAAAGCCGAGGGGGCGATTGCGAAACTCTTTGTTGGGAAGATGAAGAGCTTCATCAAATGTGTGAACGTAGACTTCGAGTCAACCAGGCTGGAAGAATTCAACGGTGAGCGTACAGACCTGCCTCTTCTTTGCGGTACTTACTATTTCTATCAGACATCCAGTTAACGTCAAAGGGATGAAGAACTTGCACGATTCGTTCAAGGACTACGTCGCGGTCGAAACACTGGAGGGCGAAAACAAATACCAGGCAGAAGGTTTAGGTCTGCAAGATGCGAAGAAGGGCATTATCTTCGAATCATTCCCACCGGTCCTGCACCTGCAGCTCAAGCGCTTTGAATATGACGTGAACCGCGACGCCATGGTTAAAATTAACGATCGCCACGAATTCCCGTTCGAGATCGACCTGGCTGAATTCCTCGATCCATCTGCGGACCGCTCTCAACCCTGGGTGTACAAGCTGCACGGTGTCCTCGTGCATTCTGGTGATCTTCACGGTGGTCACTACTTTGCTCTCATCAAACCTGATCGAGAAACAAGGTGGCTGAAGTTCGATGATGATCGCGTGACACCTGTTACGGACAAGGAGGTGCTCGAGGAGAACTATGGTGGTGAGGCGTTGAACGGGGTCCATCCTAGCCTTCAACAACGGAATCAAGCGAGGACTGTCAAGCGATTCACTAACGCCTACATGCTGGTGTATATTCGGGAGGCTGCCATGGATGAAGTTCTTCCACCATTTACTGAGGAAGACACTCCTCCGCATCTCAGTGCGTCTATTGATATGCCACTTATTTTCAAATTCATGGTTTTTATTACAGAGCGTCGCCTAGAAGAGGAACGCCTACAGATGGAAGCCAAGAAGAGGGAGAGAGAGGAGCAGCATTTGTTCCTGACCGCCAAGGTACGTGATGACCACTATGATTCAGCTTCATATACCAAGTGTCTCATAGGTTATCACTGACGACACGTTCGCCCGACATGAGGGCTTTGATCTCGCCACCTTCGAAGATAAGAATTGGCCCCCTTCGGATCTACCCTCTTTCCGTGTTCTGAAGACAGAAACCTACAAGACTTTCAAGAGCCGTGTCGCTCAACACTTCCACCATCCCGAAAGTCAGATTCGCCTTGGGTTCTTGTAAATCGCCAGAACAAAACCGTCCGCCCCGATACTCCCATTCCCGAAAATGAACCCACTCTCAGTAAGCGCTCTTTTTGATACATCAATCAGCATTCTCACGTATCGATAGCTGTGGAGGTGATCCGCAACAACATGGCAGCCAGACAGTCAGACTTGCGTCTCTATCTTGACGTTATCCCTGATGCTTCCCGGGTACGATTCACAACCATTAACAGCAGCATTATAGTGCTCAACTTTTGCAGGCTGAAATACCACCGCAATCAATCATGGTTTTCCTCAAGCATTTCGACACTTCAAAGCAAACCCTTTTCGGTGCCGGCAAGGTTTACATGCTGAAGAGCAACAAAGTCGGCGATCTTGTACCCGCCATCAACGAGCGTATGCGTTGGACCCCCGGGACGCCGATCAAATTATATGAGGAAATTAAGCCTGGTATGATTGAGCTCATGAAGCCGAAGTTATCTTTCGCACAAAGCGAGATACAGGATGGTGATGTTATATGCTTCCAAGTGGACCTTCCCGAAAACGAGTAAGTCGTAGCGCACTCCTTACTCCTGCATGTTAACGTTGCATTTAGGGTTCACGACATCGATACCCAAGGTCTCCAGTCAACTCCCATAGGGTATTGACTTCTTGCAGAACGTGTCATGATCATCTTCAGACCAAAAGTTGACGAAGGCGATCCGGAGTTCAATCTTGTTTGAGTAAGAAGCATAACTATGATACAGTATTTGAATCCCTGATGGTCCGTTTTCTCATGTTTGTCCAGATGTCGCAGAAAGCTGGGGAATATCTTCGACATGACCCATCAAGCTTCGATTCACGACCACCCATGCTCAGAATGGCACACCGAAATCTATTCTCAAGCGCTCATTAAACCAAAGCATAGCGGAAATTATGTCACCGTACTATGCCACAAGCACAGTCATCCTCTATGAGCGACTAGAT
>JADNRX010000829.1:0-21060 GCA_015501595.1 Hymenopellis radicata
GGGAAACGACAAACCAATTGTGCTATATAACACTCCGCATCGCCAAACCTTTGACAGTGTGAGCTTGAACGTATCAGGATGCCATTACTCACATTCGTGAGTTCAGCAAGCACAACATTGAAAGGAGTTGCCGTCATGCCCAGGATATTGAGGGCGCGTCTTTGAGGGGTGAAGTTCCCGCTGCCTATGCCTGATATATATCCGAGGACGGAATCTCGGATTGACCATGGGTAACGTAGTGGTATATATCCCATTCCACGAAAGCCCAAAGCTCACACGGCCCATATTAGGCAGAGGACAATCGTCAAACCGACACGTTGACGGGGCCATTCGTGGCGCGCCACTGGTAGCATCATCAGCCGTCGTCGTAAAAGAACCAAGGGAAAGATGTAGCATACATACCTATCTGATGCATGGTAGCACAAAGATCATAACGTAGAGGCCGTAGCAGAGGATAGAGATAATGTGACCGTTGAGATTGTTGCCGATGAGACGGCGTGCTTCGTGTTCTGACAATCCAAGTTCTTGCGCGACGGAGGACATAGTAGGTAGGTTGGTATGTACAGTCTGGAAAGTTGAGTCGACCTTTAATAGGATAATGCGAGAAGCTAGTACCTGAAACGCGTAATGCCGTAGCGTTGCAAGGAACCAGGACTTCGACTCTTGAAGTCCACTGACAGATGAACATTGGAAGCAGAGCTACAACTTCATGAGTGGAGCCGATGTAGAGCGCACTGGAGTCCAAACGACGCACAGGGACGCCGATACTGAAGGCCAATAGAGGCGCGGTAGACGCCAAGAAATAGTACTTAACTTCACCGTTAACTTGACGAGCAAACTCCAGCGGTGGCGTCGAGGAGATTCGAGCAGAGCGAGAGACGTTTGACTGGCAAGTGCGAACGGTAAGAATAGCCAAGGCCCATTCAAATGGTAGACAGATGGAGAATCATGATTCAACAGTCAACTGGGCACCAGACTGTATAGTTAATCATCAATCATCATCAATTACTCGGCGCGGACCTATTTAACATCGCAGCATGTACGGGATAATAGACTCAGGCAACCGATAGACGATCTCGACGCCGTGCGGTTGCCCATTAGTGCTTGCTGTACTGGAGCCCTCCTGAATGTTGCCTTATAGCTAGTCGTCTGAATGCTCATCAGAAAAACGATCAGATTTTACGATGTCCTTTCCCGAGACTCGAGAGTTCTATTCGGGTGGTGACGGGGAGTCTCCACGGCGGACGCGGGGATATGGGAAGGGAGTTTCAAGTCTGCTACACCACCATCAGCAATGAGCGTGACTGAGGCTTTGAGCCCTCGTCATTACTTATGGTAGGAAGCAAGCCGTGATTTCAGGGGTGACTATTTCCGATCCGCTAATTTCCTTCATTCTTATACAGTCTCTGAGTGCCTTTCTCTCTTCCTGCAAGCTTTATCGTGATGGAAATGCAGCATCCTATATGAAGAAATGAGGACTATGGGCCTCGTCCAGCTCCACGGCCACCGAGGAGGAACTGCTGCGGGCAGATCCACTCTCGAGGGCTTTCATTACTGCGCTAGGAAGCCATTGTCCCTGTCGAGGACATCCGGAGGATGCCATGGTATAAGAAAACTCAGTCACCCGTCCCTTGTCTAACACGATAAGCCTATCGTAGTCGATTACTGTTCTAAACGATGAACCACTGTGCCATGGAGGTTAACTGAGAATAGATGCAACACCAGCCAAAAAGCAGACTGTTTGTGAACTCGTCCCAAATAGCCTTCTGAATCTTCGAATCCGTTGCAAAATCGATGCCACTCGTTGCTTCATCTAGTACAATAAGAGAGCGGTGTCGGAGCAGAGCGCGCGCCATGGCAATCAACTGCCACCATTGACCTGGTTCCTCATGCGACAACGAAAGTGCAGCGACACAGACGTCTCTGAGTCCATATCTGTAGGAAAGTCGTAAATGTCTGGCATCGCCAAGGTACTGAGCACTGTCCTTAGCCGCTGTGGTACACAAATCGTGCAGGAAATAGGCTGAAATCAGTTAGACACTGTACACCGGTGGAGGGGTAGCCTCTAGACACGAAATCTCGTCCCTCAACTCCCCAATGTGACGCTGAAGTTTCTCGACGCGGGACGAGTAGTCAGATGTTATGGAGTCGGCACGCCTCGTAAAGTGGGATAGAAAAGGGCCATGGACAGTCGACGCGGGACGAGTAGTCAGATGTTATGGAGTCGGCACGCCTCGTAAAGTGGGATAGAAAAGGGCCATGGACAGTGGTTTGCGTAAGGGTAAATCCAGATTTAGGAGCCGAGGCCGTACAGTGGAGAACATCTTTGTGCACGCCACAGTCAAAGGAGTCGTCGACGGCGGAAGGCGTTCTTTACTACGTCTTCCAACATGGAAACGCGCACACCGTGGAAAGGGGCAGTCTTGGCATTGGAGTCATTGCGAGAGCGGTATACAACCTCTACGGCACGCTGAAAGACTGCTATCGGAGGCCTCGTGGGACACACGTCGCCATGAGAGAAGAAGATGACGGTGGTCGAAAGAGATTCACGCTGGTCACGTTTGCGCGTATGGAGTGAACGTGCGTCTTGCAACCCTAACCCTGATCGCTCTTCATGTCCAGCCACAACAAGGCTCCTAACCCGTGGATATTCGCTGGGCTGTCAGTCGCCTCCTTTGCCACCTTTTGGTTCATCCTCAAGCGCCGCGAGACGACTTACCCAGCCTCGTCGCAGCCCCGCCACGCCGACCACCCGCTCGTCTCGCCCATCCGTAAACCCGATTCAGACGCCTAAATTATGCCCGCCATCCTAGACAAGATTGCCGACGCGCTGCATATACCGAGGAAGAGGGCGGCGACGACGACCAAGCATGTTTTGGATCCCGCCAAGGTGACGGTGCTGTTCGTCCTTGGCGGACCTGGTGCTGGCAAGGGTACGCAGTGCGCAAGGCTGGTGGAGGCCTTCGATTTTTGCCATTTGTCTGCTGGCGATTTGCTCCGAGCAGAGCAGACTCGTGAAGGCTCGGAGTACGGCGAGATGATCAGGACGCACATCCGCGAGGGCACTATCGTCCCTGTAGAGGTCACCGTCAAGCTCCTAGAGAACGCCATGCTCGACGTCGTAAAGACTAGGACAGGCGACAACTGGGGCGATGGACGAGGTCGGTTCCTTGTTGATGGGTTCCCGCGCAAGATGGACCAGGCGGTCAAGTTTGAGGAGGAGGTGTGTGCAATCCCGACTGGTTGATGAGGTGCCAACCATCTTCTAGGTCTGTACGCCCGCGGTCGTGCTGTTCTTCACTACAACGGAAGAGGTCATGCTCGAACGTCTCCTGGAGCGGGGCAAGACCAGCGGCAGGGAGGACGATAATGCCGAAAGCATCAAGAAACGATTTAGTGCGTCTTATTGCCGCTGCATGAAGACTCTCCTAACCCCGATACAGAGACCTATGAGGAGCAGACCATGCCCGTTATCGAACATTACCGAAAGTCTGACAAGGTCGCAGAGGTACGCATAATGTTCGGTAGCTGCTTACCATGATGTTTACTTTTCTCAGATCGACAGTAGTGTCTCCGTTGAAGAGGTATACAAGAATACTCTTGAGGCCGTCAAGAAGGTTCTGGCGTGATACCTCATTCTCCCGTTGTTGTTAATTCAATAGTAAATCTAACATTCATCTCGACCTGCACGCTTGCAATCTATTTTAATCATTTTGCTTTCACCCACTAAAGCATCGCTTCAAGACTCTTTGCCGCACTGGTTTCCAATATTTGGCGGTAGGTGATCCCGTCTCCACGCACTGGTCTAGTCTTCCGGGGAGTCTTCGATACCACTTCAGTGACGAAGTCGGGTTCTGCTCCGCAAAGCATCGCCACCATCGAGTGCGCTCCTTATTATCAGCTAAACTATGCCAGACATTAACGTGTTCTTGTGGGAGTCTTCTTCAGATGTCCAGATCTAATGTCTTTCTCTCCTATGTTAGGAGAATGCTGCATGCAGTCCTTGTACATGGTACTAGAGTGTCCGTGCTCCTATTTCAAACTACATCAACAATATGCACACATGAAAGTTAACTCTGAACTCACCCATCCGAACAACTTTGACGTTGTAACTCCCAATTCGGAGCTTCAGCGCCCTTCTGCGTCTGAGTGCCACAAGATCCCAACGAAGGCTTTCCACACTCCTTTTCTCCGCTGGGAAAGATTTCTTCCACGCAGTCGCTACAACCTCCAATAGACCCATTCCTTCCAAAGTCCATTGGTAGTCAAAGTCGTCCGCCGGATCCTCCGTGACGAATGCAGTAATCAAAGGCTTTTTGGAGGGCAGCGACCATGCATACACAGACAACCACCCAACCAACGTTTCCAATCTATTCTGGCCTTTACCAACAACCTTCAACGACACATTCCTCTTCGCCTCAACCAACTCGGTCAAAACCTGCATAATCGTTCTATCCACATCCATCGCCTTGATTCGCACCGTTCCAACGCGATGGAACACCTCCGGTAAATCACAAGACGCCGTTTTACTGAAAGAATACACCCATTCGACCTCCTCCAATGCCGGCAGGTTCACGAACCTCAGAAATACGGGGTTCGAGATGACGAGGGATTTGAGCTTTGCATGCACGTGAACGGAATCGCAGTTCATTGGCAGAACAAAATCGTCGTTTGCTAATGCCTCGTATCGCTCGAGATTGACGGCCATCCCCAATACTTTGATATGTTCCTCGAGAAGTGTACTCGTGCTGGAGAAGGACGTCAGCTGCGCCCACGGCAGCATATGCGTCGTCGGGTGTTCCGCCCGCGTCAGCTTCACTTCCCTCAGCTTGCTTGCATCCGTGAACAGCTTACTGGCCCACAGCAACGCGCTCGCGTATGAGCAATTGATATGCACTCGCTCAAGCATGGGGAAGGCGTACGTCTTATCCGTGACCCCCGGAACGTGTTCGATAGGTACAACAAATTGGACATCCAACCAGTGATGGCTGTGCTCGAGAAGCAAACGAGTGTCTTCCCTCTGGTCAAAGACGTACGTATACTGATCGATGCGATATGTGAGAGGAGCATTACGGGAGAGGGAGAGGGCACGTTCGAGTGCTTTGGGGCGTGGGGCAGCGAATGAGATTGTGTGGTGATGTAGAGTCGCCCATAGGCTTGGAAAATGATTAGCTACGGCGCGCCAACGCCGGCAGACTTGAAGTATGGCGAACAGGGGATGAGAGGAGCTGATGTAGGATGTGTCCCGTGCGAATTCGAAGATATAGAGGAGGAGTTCGGGTGGCAGGTTGTTAATGGACATGCTAGGTCCTTAGTTCTGGACAAAGCTTCGGGCAACTGATGAACGTCGACGTACCAGTTTGGGGGGTCGACAAATTTTTTGAAAGCAGCAGTTTGAGCTTAAGGCTTTATAAGCTCTGAGCCTCTGACTCGGAAAGGCTCCTAAACGCGTCCCAAGACTGCTCCGGGAAGCAAAGAGTGGAGACGGAAGCAAAGAGTGTAGACGTACAATGTTGGGGTATCAACATGGGGGGAAATGAGCTGAGTGCTTGTCGCTGGTTGAACGCTCAAGCTCGGTAGCGTCCACCGATAAGGCGATGTGGGCGCCGGGAGAACGGGCTAAACGGAGTGCCGAGACATGTCGTGCGCACTGTTCCACTTCCAAGACGAGTTAGCGCGCCGTACTAGCACACTAGATAGTTTTGCTAGGCAACGTGTCAGTTATGAGCAAACACCGTAGTCTGTGTTGGAAGAATGCTAAAATCATGTGCTGACAAACGGTCAATTCTCAGCTGGAGACTTGCACTGACATATTGCATGAATGTCCGAGTCGGACCTACCTAGCACGACGAAGTACGTGAAGGTGGGTGGGTAATTGGTGGGTAATAGCCAAGTCTCAGGTTTCAGTGTTCTTCCCGGCTCTTCCCGGAGGACAACAGTGCGTGGGAAATCAGACTAGATTTCGCCGTTACCCTCTTCCCATCATCGTCGCGCTTTGCATACGCGTTTCCCGCCGGCACACGTCTACTAGCTCTAAGCTCGCACTGGCTCAATTTCAATCAACTCGGACACGCGTTTTTGGTTGTAATACATCAATCGGGACGACGATTGTATGTCTACGTTCTGCCCGTCCTGAGCTACCATGGCAAGCTCTGCTCGTTGAAGCAAACAGCACTGGCTTCACAATCGGCAGAGCCGAGTTTCGGGATACTCTTGCCTGATTTCATTTTAAACGACATTGCGGTTCAAGCTGAGGATGTGTAAGCTGTTTGACAGAGAGATACCTATCACCCATTGACTGTTCCCAGTGTAGATCCAGAGTCTGCTTACTACTTCGCGTGGCAAGAGGCGACTCGGATCAACGCATAATCTTTACCATTTTTGAAGGTCATCTCTCTGATATCTCGCAGTGGGGACTATCTTCTCTGATTCCTGCGATGCAGTAGTCTTTCCCCATGGGCTCTTATAGTCACACGTGTGTGTCCACATAAATCGCCAAGGCTTTCCCCCGATCCTTCTCTTATTCTCTCACCATGCCGAACAAGACAAGCATCCTGTTGATTGGCGCGACAGGTATTCCCTATGCAATGTTTGAAAGTTCCCTTGCTAATCAATGTCTTAGGATACGTAGGCGGCACCTTTCTCCTTCGCCTCTTGGATCACGCCCAAGTTGCCAACTTTGCGATAACTGTGTTGGTAAGAAGTGCCGAGAAAGCTAAGAAACTTGGAGCGTTGAATCTTGGAATCGATGTCGTTGAAGGATCGCCCACGGTCGATGCTGACTTTCCTGTTCTCGAAAAGGTGGTTGAGGGTATAGACGTCGTTTTTGATATGGCGAGTCGTCAACATTGTCACCAATCTGGTCTAACAGTGACCATAGGTGAACAGCGATGATGAAGTCGGAGCGACCAACCTACTCAAGGCTCTCAGGAACAAGTACACCACATCTGGTCAGCCTACGCGTGTCGTCCATATGGTACGTATTCCCTTTCAACGTCGCGCCGGTTCACATGCGAATAAAGTATACTATCAGTCTGGAGCCGCAGTATGCGCGGACGACGCATGGGGAAAGGACGTACCGCATGCCATCTACGATGACGCCGACGTCAACCAGATGGCTGCGTTCCCAGACACCGCTTACCATCGTCAAGTCGACCTCAAGTTCTTGAAAGCCGACGAAGAAGGTGAGATATCCAAGCCTAGTCACTCTTCTTTTGCCTGACACGTATGCTGAAGGCTATATCACGTCTTACCTCGTCATACCCGGTGTGATCTACGGCCTCCCATCCAACATCCTCGTGGACGCGGGCATACAGAAAGAGAACGCTATTCAACCGCGAATCATGATCGGTCCGGTACTTGCTCTCGGCGGCGTCCCAGCATCGGTTGGAGGTGGATATAACAAGTGGAGCGTTGTCGACTACGAGGACTGTTAGTTCTTTACTGCGCTCTTTTTCTGTTTCCCTTAATCTGACTCTTGAATAGGCGCGGATCTTTGCGTCGTCATCTTCGACCACCTCATTTCGAGTACATGGGTGGACGTCCCGCACGGACCAGATGGATATTACTTTGCGGAGAACGGCGAGGTCGAGATTAGGAAAGAGGTCGAGATTGCTGCGCGTACGCTCGCTTCAATTCGTGGAGGCGATGCTCCGGAACCGAGGGCGCTCACGGAGGAGGAGGTTAAGAAATTCATCCCGGTTAGTGCTGGTTTTCCTTTCAGCCGAGATGCTGCTGTTGATGTGATATTGCCACCAGTATACTCACCTGCTGGCCTCTAACTGTGTCAGCCGGGGTACTAGAGGAAGAAAACTGGGGTGGAAGCCGAAGAAGGAGGTCAAGGATTTCGTGAAGGATATCGAGATCTTTACCAAGTATGTTATGGATACGTCTTCCTAAATGTACAGGGCCCTTGCTTCACACAATGCACTGCCCCGGTAACAGTCTCCACAACGTTGCCCTAGTTCTGAAAAGATGAACACGATGTAACAGTGGTTGTACTTTTGAATATTTGTGGCGGGCGCATTAGGTAGGTTCCGTCTTGTATTCGCACCATCACTCTAACGACAAGAGGTCGAGTTTCCATTCAAAGAGTTCGGCTCGGAAGCCTCTTCGACATAGTCTAGGATCTGGATCAGGCCTTTTTCGAGCGCGGCGAAAGCTAATTGAACGTACTTTTCCCATGTTATGAATGGTTCCTGTAATTTGACAAGTTATCGTTGGCAGCTTAAAATTCGCTCATGTGATGATATTCTTGGCCATTCCATGATTGATTGATGCGATGACGGTTCGATAATTCAATGACTCGCAGAATTGCTGAAACCGCCAATTGATTTATCTGTACTTCTCGTAAAACTGGACGAGAGATCTCGGTGCACCTGTACAGGGTCTGCCAGAGCAAGGAGAGGGAGGAAGGACAGAAGAGCGGAGGCTGTGTTCCATGCCTATTGGCTGTACCCACATGACCGTGACGAGGTACTCATTCTACCTTCCGCCATGATGTCTAGAACGTCGTGAATTGAACCAGTTCATCAATCTCGCTGGCACTTACATACATAGTCGCACGGATATGGTATGCCTCCCCAACTTTTGAAGAAGCTCTTTTCACGGCCACTATGTCCAAAGTCGACGATTCGAACTCGCGACGGAGCATCGCCTCCGAATCCACGGAGTCCCTTATTCTGCTGGAGAAACGGGCCGTTCGTAAGGTGGACTGCGCCATCCTCCCAGTCATGACTATGTTCTATCTGTTGTCTTTTCTGGTGAGCTGTCTTCGTTTCGTTGAAGCCTGGTGCTCACAATCATGTGCATAGGATCGCGTCAATATTGGTTTGCTCCCACTCGAAGTCTTTCCGTGGGCGCTGACTTCTGTCAGGAAATGCGCGCATCGCGGGTCTACAGGCGGACCTAGGACTGACGGACCACCAGTATCAGATATGCGTAACCGTGCTCTTTGTGTGAGTCTTCGAGTCGTATACAGGCCGCGTCTCAAGGAACGATAGACCCTACATCTTTGCAGAGCTTCCGGCAAACCTCTTGCTGCGTAAAATAGGCCCGCGATATCTAATGCCTGCACTGCTAACGACATGGGGAATTATAGTCACACTGCAAGGTTGAAAGAATCTTATTTAGGAGTCAGCTTGAATGCTGAATAGTATCCTTAGGTCTAGTAACCTCTTATTCTGGGCTAGTGGTCTGTAGGGCGTTCCTTGGACTTGTCGAAGGTCCTATGCTTCCCGGGATCGTCCTTTATCTATCTGGATTTTATACTAGGGTGGAACTATCCCTTCGGTAAGTGGTTTTCCCGCTGCTAGTCCGAGGTTTCTAAAAGCATTTGCTTGATATAGAGTGGCCATCTTCTTTTCTGCCACTTTGGTACGTTACGACGCCCTCGCGTTCGATGCCAGCGACTCATTGAGTCCTGCAGTTATCTGGCGCATTTTCTGGGTTGCTTGCGGCAGCGATTATGAATATGGACGGCATCGGTGGAAAGGCCGGCTGGTCGTGGATCTTTATACTAGTGCGCACACCGTCGTCTCGTCGACGAAGTGTCTAAGCATCTCTCTGTGTATTAGGAAGGGATTTTCAGCACCTTGGTAGGGATTGCCGCATTCTTCCTTACACCTTCAACTCCACGCGAGGTTTTGGGGCTTTCCGATGCAGAGAAGGAGTAAGCATCAACGTTCGAACTCTCCTCATGCTAATAAAAGATCTATTTAGTATACTCGTTCGACGCCTCGAAGCTGACCGACCGTCCATTGCTCCCAAAGACCAATTCAGTTTCCTGGAAGTCCTGAAGTCGTTCAAGTCTCCTCATGTTATCCTGACCTTTATGATGTTCTACATGACCGGTACTACTCTTTACGGACTGGGTCTCTTCCTTCCGTCCTTGGTGAACCAACTCGGCTTCAGCGCAACGAAATCTCAGCTGCTCAGTGTGGGTCCTTTCGCTGCTGGTTTCTTTGGTATGTTCACGATGACTTGCACCATGCCGTGAAAGCGATTTGACATTCTCTCCCAGTGACATTGATTGCAGCATATTTTTCAGACCACTACAATGCGCGCGCCATACCCGCCGCCCTGGTTTCATGCTTAGCGGTTGCCGGGTTCGCCATGTATCTTCGTACGACTCTTGAATCTTCAGGTCATCGTCGTTGTCTGATTACTATATTCGTTAGATGCCGAAAATAAATATGTGGCGTACGGCGCCATGTTCATGGCTGTACCCGGCGTGTACGGGACTGCGCCCATCATCTCGGCGTGGATAGCCAACAATTCCGAGCCATACTATCGCCGCGCTACCAGCATTGCTGTCGGCTTCATTGCTACTAATTGTGTTAGTTCGGTTGTTACATCGACAGTGAGACTCTAGACGCTAATTATACATAGGGCGGCATCACAAGCACATGGCTATATCCAACGAAAGAAGGCCCTAGATTCACAAAGACAACAATCCTGAACCTCGTCTTGTACGTGTTTCCTGCTTTCACCGTGTCTCACGTAGACCTTACTCTCGTACTAGCTCGAGTCTAATTATCGTCGGGGCTATTATCAACGGGCTCTATCTATCGTATCAAAACAAGCAGAAGTATAGGAATCGCGCTCAGTTGTTGGCTCCGTACGTCGACGCCGGGTCCAAGGAAGACGCCACTTTGAAGGCTTGGATGGAGTTGGGTGACCGTCATCCCGATTTCATCTACACAGTTTGAAAGCCTTATTTGTTCTACTTCCCTTGTCCATGTTGTACGAACCACGAACGCTTCAGCGTGTTGTAATAATATCTGATGTTGAACCGCGTGCCAATGATGATACAGTGTTCCCCAAATGAGCCGAACCATGCACAGGCAGACGAACCCACCCAATGAGAGGCTAATCATAAGTATACGATCCTCGCTTATTACAACTACGGATTTCATACAAGGCGAACACTAAATAGCAGAACCTGAGTCATACATGATTCCGCACCAGAGGGAAATAGGAGGGAAATATCCTAGCAAGTCATGTGTGATGCGACGCCAGACTCCTTCCCACTCGCTCTTAAGCCATCACTCGAGGATTCAAGTACGACCAGGATCAAATCGTTATATTCAACACGGAGGAGTACGTGATTTTTTTCACTTGCGAGAGTGAATGGGAAGGAGTCTGACAGTAAACGCTTACTTTCAAACTCGAGTGCAACGGCGGGACTATAGCATTACCATAGGGAATTTGACACCGTCAATTCCGGACGTGGAGAGTTACACAGAGGCTATGGAGGCTATGGTAGGAGGAAATCGGCAAATTCCGCTCCTGCATTCCCACGCACCCTTGTCTTTCTAGAACGCCCATGTGCTGGCAGGTGGATGCGCGTTTGAACGCGACGACACGTCTGCATTCCGATAACGAAGATCTCTCTGACTTAGATATCCTGCTAGTTTTTTCAGTCAGTCTGGTCCCCTTATTCGCCTGCACATCATCTTCCCAAAGACGCGTGCTTGGTAACGACTCTGTACCAAAAGCAACACTTAGTTGTGTTCTTG
Source organism: Hymenopellis radicata (assembly GCA_015501595.1). NCBI lineage: Eukaryota > Fungi > Basidiomycota > Agaricomycetes > Agaricales > Physalacriaceae > Hymenopellis > Hymenopellis radicata. The sequence goes on from JADNRX010000829.1 coordinate 11,520, forward strand.
GTACAGAGGGATGCTGGACTCTAAAAGCTGCTAGGGATTCTGACGTTGGGGTAACCTCCATGTTCATGCATGAGTAGGTATAATTACATTGTCTTTTTCAATCTCGGGTTCCCCAAGTGATTAACAGACCTATGCTATGCCAGCCTCGACGTCCTTCTTAAACTGTCGCACAATCGGTTCCATCCCTCCCTCGTCCACTTGGAACCCAAGACTTAACGGATATGTGTTGTCAAAGCGCGCCGGCCACGACGAAACAATCCGCCGGTTAATGGGGTCGTCTTTAAAGCTCACGAGCTTCAGCGCCTCCTGGCCAGCGACCTTCTCCAGCGCCTTGAGCTCGTCCCTCACCGTGGCGGTAAACCCAGGCAAGCACACGACACGCGTGTGTGAAAGGAACTTCTCTGCGGGGACATGCTTTGCTTGAACAAAGTTCTTAATCGTGGTTTCCGGGCTGGCGAGCCAGGAAGCGAGCTCAAGTTCGGGCGAGTCGAAGGAGGAGCCAACGGGGCAGACAGCCTCGAGACCCTTGAGAGGTTCACGAATGATGCCGGAAATGAAAGCGGAAGTGGCGGCAGAAGGAACACCGGGACGAACGACGATGGTAGGGAGCCGTATAATACGACCGTCGACATAGCCGCGCCTGGTGAATTCGTTGACGAGCAGCTCGGAAGTGAGCTTGCCCATGCCGTAGGCGCCTTCTGGCGTGGCGATCGTTGAAGGAGTGACGACCTCGGGCTGTACGTCGCGTGAGTATTGTTTTCTGTATCACTTCAACTAAATTAAAAGACTAACCAGAGGTCCACCATAGACAGCCAACGAAGAAGTGAATATGAACTTTATCGGTGCTGACCGACCCTCGCTGTATTTCCGAGCAGCTTGGAGCACCATCCGGATGGAGTCGATGTTAACCTAAATCTGTTATCAATCTGGACGTCATCTGCTACGGGATCTTTCGCACCTTCAGGCCCAGCTCAAAGTTGTCCTCCGAACCCCGAGACATGATCCCATGGAGGCAGTAAATAGTATCCGGAATACCCCTCTCGGTGTGGAACAGCTTGTCGATCTCGTCAGGGCTTGTCAAATCCGCTTTGACAGTAACTGCATTCGCGCCCTGTGGCGCCTTGGGCTCTACGATGTCGGCGAGGATGAAGCTGACGTCCGGTGTGCGCTCGTCTGCGATGAGAGCGCCAGAGAGCTAAGTAGACGCGGCTATTCAGTATGGATTGACGCAGATCGAGGTATTGGACACGCACCAATCCTCCGAGCCAGCCAGCGGCACCCGTGATCAGAACAGTGTTTTGCGTCGACATGATGGCAGGAGGCGGAGACGGTCGTGGGTATGGCAGTGCAGAAATCCATCAGCACTAACAATATCTTTATATCCCCAGTCTGACCCATCGTAAAGGAGAAACAACATCTCACCCACTACTGGCCCGGCTACAATTGTCCCGTCCCGTTTCCGGAGTTCCTTCCGATTGGTCCTACCATTAATCCTTGCCCTCGGAAACATATGGTCCCGAAAGCCCCTCTTCCAATAACGTACGGCGCGATGTAGGATGTCATATAACCAACGACTACGATCCTCCCCACTTCTGCTCTCCTTGATACCTGACTTCATAATGCCTGAAACTGAATCATCTCCCGTGAAGTGGCGCGTCGTTGTAGGGTGCGATGTGCGTGTTCATACTTCTTCGACGCGTATGTTAACTTTCATCTCATCGATAGGAAGCAGGCGTACAATATAAAGACATATTAAAAGCCGACTTGAAGAGTCACCCTCTCGTTTCCGAAGTCATCGATGTCGGCGTCGGAGCGTCATCAGACAAGACCGCCTACCCTCATGTTGCCGTCGCCGCCGCGAAGAAGATCGCTGCAGGCGAAGCCGATCGTGCATTGTTGATCTGCGGAACAGGGCTTGGTAAGTCCAGTCTTCATTGTTCTGTATCCTTTCACTTTAATCGCGACCTGAAATGTTGCGCGTTTCTCTTTTCATTTTCATGCCGCGTCATGCTCTGCTAAGCTAATACGCTATTTTTGATCCAGGTGTAGCCATATCTGCGAACAAAGTACCTGGTATCCGAGCCGTAACCGCACACGACAGCTTCAGCGTCGAGCGGGCTGTTCTCAGTAACAATGCGCAGGTGCTATGCATGGGTCAGCGTGTGATCGGCATCGAACTCGCTAGGCGGTTAGCGAGGGAGTGGTTAGAATACGTGTTCGACACGACTTCTGCATCTGCGGCTAAGGTCGATGCTATCTCTCAGTATGAAACGGTTCCAGGATCGTGTTCATGAGAGCGCCTGTATTTACACATGCCCTATTTATGTTTGCTTCATTGTTGTAAAATGTCCAGAGAGCATGCGGCAAGTCTTATTCCATTGGCCACGGGCTTCGATTAGTGTTATTCGAGCCAAAAGTGCACGATATTTTGAAGAACGAGTGCCACTGCGACTTCTGCTGATGCAGCTGTGCTTCCTCTGACAATGGTCTGAGGAGGTTCATTAAAAGTTCGTCATTGTGTTTCTCCAGAAGCAGGTTCTGTAACATACGATAGCACGCCGTACTCTAAAAAGACAATCCGACTCGTGTATGAAATGATTCCGATGAATCGGCGATCACAACTTTGAATTCTACAACTGTTTACACGTGCGCTTATGACGAGGCCAATCTTTCGTCTGACAGTCCTTCGAACAATACTCGCGTCCTTGCATGAGCCACATGTCAACTTTCCTTTGCCCCGACACACCGTGCACTTCGGGTCCCGTACCATCTTTTCCAAATAGGACACTCCAAATAAAGGCGAGATCGCCACACGTGTGGCGTAGCGCGCGAACGGTCGCCACAACGGATTATTCATCATCCCTTCAACATCTTTGCCTTCACCACAGCCACAAAGAGGATTGCTGTCCATCTCCTCCGTCAACGGAATCCTGGAAAGACTCCTGTACTCACACTTTTCAGTGTGTGACCAGGTGCGGCATCGTTCGACGAGCGCCGGTAGAATGTGCTTCCACATATAACGTTCGCCTTTGTAGATGGTGATGTGCCGCGGATTGCTCAAGTTGAGGAATTGCTCGAACTCAGCATGAATGTTAGGCATGAGCGCATCCCTCAAAGAGAGAACGTAACCGTCGGCGATAACGGTGGTGGATGAGGAATCATATTTCAAGCCGTTCATGAAGAAGACAGTATCACAGTTATTTGACGCGTCGTCTTTCAGGATGAACACGTTTCGGACTGATCCGCCTTGTATACCGGATGCAGCTGCAAGAAGTGTGTGGATTGTGTCCTTGATCAGGGCAAGAGTGTCCTCTGGAGTCTCAGATTTACTCCTCTGCTTCTTGATCAACTTGCGTTCTCGCGCAGAAAACATCGCGCCGATGTGAGGGTTAAGCCAATCGTAAAGCTTCTTAGACGAAAGATCTACAGGGAGAAGCGCGTCCAGATTAACGCGGTGGATATTCCACGGTGCAAGGCGGCTGCCAGTGCCCCCAATTACGGGAAATGGGGCTACTCTCGTACCCTGGTGGGAAATCGGTGTGGTAGGAGGAACCACGACCTGGATTGACTCGTTTAATCACAATAACGGAATCAGAATTTACTAACCTCAATGTACAACGACTTTCGTGCCGCACGTATGAGACCTCGCGCCCAGTCAACGGGAAAAGGAAAATGAAGATCCTGGAAAGTATTTGAGACCTGTAGTTTCAAGATACAGGGTGCTGTCTGTTTGATGGAAGGTGTCGCTCCTTTGGCCCCGAAGAGTAACTTGATACGGTCATTGGTCAATGAGACCTTGGCAGACAGTGATTTGACGCATTCGCAGTGCTCGTCTAATACAACATTCCACGCTTCTACGCTCCGATTGACTCGCAGCGCATTCCGAAGAACCTGACGGAATGGACGGTGGCTAGAATGGCTGGGGTTTCCAGCGGCAAGACATGGACATGATTTGTATCAGAGAGCTTCGCGCCAAACACGTTCAGCCATGGGCCAAGCGAAGACGCATACAGCATGCAGTTGCCAGGTGTGTTGCGCAGTGAGAGGTAAACTGAAATATTACTCTGCTGGTCGTGGACTATAAGCAAGTGTGTCGGCATTATGAACGAAGCGACTAATGAAGAATTGCCATTCCAGCCATCATGATCTTCCTCGAAGGCAATTCGTGGATTGCTGGTGGTCCCGATAGAGGTGACTCGCCCGAATGCTACTTGAACAGACGAAAAGATATTATGCATCGAGTGCCCCGCATATCACAAACCAAGGGCACGGTAGGAGTCTCTTTAGCATTTAGCAATTCCAGGCCCGGAGCGGTACGAGGAACGACTAGAATGACCCGAACCGCAGTGGGGACGCTTTTCCAGCTGGAAAAGATCCCTTTAGGGGGGAGACGCACGCGATATGCATCCATCACATGTAGGCCGTGACTGTACAGTTGGACATAGAAGTCCTGCGCATTGACGGTGTCCATCTTCCGCTCGGCGTCATTATCCTGGAGCTCGAAAAAACTGTCCATAACACTTGACCATTTCTGTCCGGATAACTGTAATCGTTTTTGAAGCAACTCCAGCAGAGCGACAAAGGTTTCCCGATCGTAGAAAGCAATATTCGATAAGGATAGTATGCGTCCCTTATCCTGCCGTGGAAGATGGAGTTTTCGAAGAAACACTAACGCGTCCTCTTCACCGAAGAACGAGCCATACAGACCGTACAAGTAGGTCCCCAACTGCTGATGATCGAAAGTTGGTACCGTTAACACATCGCCCAACGTCGGCGCTTTCCATGTCATCGTCTGGTGAGATTGCGAAGAAGTCATGGAGATCATAGACTTGGCTAAAGCCTCGTGTACGTTGGAATGTGGTGTGAAGCCCGACACGAAATCCACGGGAACCAACCCCAACAACAGACCAAGCACAGTGATATCGCTATATAGCGAATCCGTGAAATGTTTTGTAGTATCTTCGTCCGCCCCAGTGAGAAGGAATTCCGTGTAGAGGACGCACGACGGGGTACTTCGTTGGAAAGCAAAGGGGCAGAGATAATAAGGACATTCCAAAGCCCAATGTGGTCGTTTAGATTGGACGTGTCGATGACGTTGAACCTTGAGGGACATATCTTGTCCCCCTGCAAATAATCGCAGCTCAGCGTCACCGATGTCGCCTTCCATTGGCGAACGGGTATAGGTGTTTCAAGCGATCGATTGGTATGGAAAGCGCAAAGTGCTTTACCAAATGCAATCGCATCGGTTGCGGCAAATCGAATGACAGGCGCCGTTCTCCTGCTCTGGGATTCAACGCGGACCGGTACCCGTTGCACCAGGCCGAGAATTGGGACTGTGCACTCTTCCTAATCGCTCTTAGATCCATAGTGACCAAATCTGCAGTACCCGCAAGGTCAGGGGCGAGATGGAAAAGGGAGAGCGGATCGGTGCCATAGTGGACGTGGAAGCCCTTGCCGAGGCAGTACAGGAAAGTGGGATTGACATGAGAAGCCTTTTTGATTGATTTCGGTTCCGTATATGTCGTCCCCGTAGTCCAAAACTGCCCGAACGATTGCATGGCAGCGGCCAAACCAAAAGCCATGAGAGGGCCAAATGCGCGGGAAGCAGGCGCTGCGCCAGGAGATCTCTTCAATGCTGCATCGCAGCCAGCGGCAAACGTCGCCTCCATCTCCTTCCTTTGTTGGGGACTGAGAGCCTCAAAGTCAACCCAAAGCCGCCAGTGTCGACGGAGATCGGGAAGGGTATTAACGGTGCAGAACTTGAGCACACCGCCATACGAAGATGCCTCCCATTTCTCGATGGTGGAGGAGATATCGAGCAGCTTTCGACTTTGATCGATGACAGCGGCAAACGTGGTCTGGTCGATCTTCATATGGAAGAAGGAGTTCCAAATAATACCAGCATCCGTGTATTGGTGGTCGATGATCATGGTTAGAAGCATAACGTTCCGCGCTGGAGTACTTCGTATTCAGCTGTTGGAGACGACCAGACGAAACCGAGGCTCACCCAAGACCGCAGGATCGATATCACAACAAGTGAAATCCAATTTTCGAGAACCTAGAAGAAATATTTAGTATATACTACGTGAAACCAGGAGTGCAACATACTCTTGACGGGTTCGTTAAGAATCGTGAAGAGAATATTCCTCGGGTCGCCACACCCAAGTAGCAAGATTTCTGCATCGTCGTCGAATCCGACATCGCGAGCAAGGTTCACGGCGGGCGTGTTCCCCAACGGATAGAAATAATAGGCTCCGGGCCATATCACAGGAGACGCCATTCTACCTGACAATCCTGAGGGTGAGAGGGTAAGGTGTGCTTGGGCACGAGGCGCACATTGAGTTAAAGTTTACGGAGATGCGCAGGACCTCGGCCATTCAGGCCGTGCCCGTGGAGTATGTTGGACGTGTCCAATCACTTGTTCAGTTAACACGATGTGGGACATTCCTACAAACAAGTCTTCAACCAAAGGACAAAGAATCAGAAGCAAAACTCACCATGAGTACATAGTAACGAATACAGAAAGCAAGATATACCTACAGTACTAAAATAAGACATAACTTATGTAGATAGACTATATATACATATCCACAGTAGTACATAGTAGTAAAACAGTCACTTAAAAGATAACCTGAAGCCCAACTTGATACGAGCAGCAACGTCCATATTCATCTTGACCTCCCTAAATGCCCGCCACCACGCATCGCCAACCACCTTCTTCCGCATCGCCTCCTCATCACCCTCCGCCACATCAACATCCACGTGCTCATACTCCCTCCAATTCCGTCTTAACAGCACCAACCACCACTTGACAACAGCCACCGCACTCTCCGCCCCAACGCCACCGTCCGAATTAACACACCCCACCAGAAACTTCTCAAAAAACTTCACATCCTTATCATTCGGCGCAACCTTCGTAAACCGCCCAACCCACTCCCCAATAATCCGCTGCACATCGTCCGTCTCCGTAAACGTCAACTTCTCTCCCTTCTCCTTCCCTCGCTGCCTCAACAACACCGGCGCAGGATACATCGCATGCGGCGGCGGCCGTCGCGTTATCCCATCCAGTGAATACAGCCTTGCCCGCGGCCGAAGCCCCAACCACTCCCCCGTCACCTCCGGGATCCCTCCTTCGCTCTTCAACAGCCGCGCGCGCGTTAGCTGTTCCCGCTGAATACTCGTCGGCAGCATCCAAAACACCTCCGGGTCCAGATCCAACTTCTTCAGGTCCTCGTCCGACATACGCAGCCGCGCAGTGACGCCCTGCCCTCTCTGCTTCCCAAAGAAATTTGCCCTCTTCTTGGGGGACACCCCTGCCCTGCTAGGCGCGAGCTGGTTCGTGATGCGCTTGACGTTGACACCGTGTAGACCGCGCGCAGGAAAAAGATTGTTCGTTCTGGAGCGAGAACGGTTAAAGGGCATGTGTGGGTTGATGGGCCGCCGTCGCCGCCTGCCAGTGATGTATGGAGATTCAGATCGCTTCTTGTATTCCTGGTCAAGTTCCTGGCGTACATCAGACGGTAGAGCCTGGTAAACCGACTGGTCGAGTTGGGAATACGCAGGCAGCGTAAGCTTGGTTGGTTCTGGCGGAGGCGGGGGATTTTGATCTATAACTTCGGAAGACGGAGGTGGAGGAAGCGGTGTTGCAGGACGAGGAAATCGCTTCACCGTGCCAGCTGTCGCGTGGAATGGAAGTGTCCGTTGTCCTGCTGGAGCAATCCCATTCTTCGACTCCAGTTTCTGAATTTGAATTCCAAGCCCCCGAAGTTCTTGTGGATCAAAAGCGAAAGCCTTCAACATTCGCCACGCATGGTCGCCGATAACTGTCTCATCGTTCGTCGCTCGACCTGACGGGTCAGCTAAAGGTCCCTGTTTGTTGAAAACCTCGCATGCACCATGACCCAGAAACTAGAGTTGAAGTTAATAAACCAGATCGAACAAATTGAGATGGTGTTAGGAAAACAAAGTTAGGAAACTGGGAGTTTCCTAATTGAGAAAATTTCCTTCACACCATCGACTGCAAATTGGAAACATACCTTCGGTGGCTCAACCGGCGCCGTAGGATCTCTCTTCATCACCTTCAACGTAATCGAGCGACCCAGCATCCGAGCATCATCCAACCGCTTCTTCACTTCGGTTGCCATTTGCCTAACAAACACCTCCGCCTGCTCGTTACTCTCAAACCGGATCCCATAATTAATCTCGCACGAAACAGACTTTCTCGGCTTGTCCGACTCCAGTTTCTTGTCATCAATGCCCCGGATCGCATTATAGAGCGTGTCGCCGGTGGCTTTACCCAGCGCATCACAGAGTGCTGCTCGACTTTTGTTCGCCAGCTCTCCAAGACAAGCTGTACCGAGCTTCTCTACCGCCTTTTCCTTCGTCGACCGGCCGAAGCCGTGCAAATCGGAGATGGTCAGCGTGGCGATAAACGCCTGCGCATCGACTTCCATGAGGTGATAGGATCCCGCCGGTTTCGCCTTCCGTGTGGCCAGACGCGCGAGAAGGATATTGTGGGATATCCCGATGGAGACTTCGCACCCCGTAGCTCGTTTAACTTGAGCGCGAATGGTCTCTGCGAACTCTTTGGCGGGGTCCACGGTGATTTTTGCTTTGGCTCTGAGTCGATTCACCGTGTTCGTCACTTCAATGAGAGCTTCGTCGACCGACACAGCCTGAAGGTCCTCCGCATGGGACATAAGTACGGTGTAGAACTGGAGCGATAATTGCTTATACCTAATACGAATTTCAGAGGATGCACGAAAGGCGATAGAAGACACGTACAGCTCAAATTCATACGGCATCGTCAAAATCGTTGGACAGAGTTTCCTCGCTTGCTGTAAACTCATCCCGTTCTTAATCCCAAACTCCCTCGCCTCGTAGCTGCAGCTGGCGATTTCACTGGTGCTTCCACCCCCACCCTGTGCGCCCTGCGAATGGCATACTACGACCGGTTTCCCTTTTAGCTCGGGCCTCTTCAGTAGTCCCGCCGAAACGAAGAAACAATCGAAATCGCAATGCATGATAACCCTATCCTCGGGCATCTCCTTCGCTTTCCCTTTCCCTTTCGTTGGAGAGCGCATGACGAATTCGACTCCTCGCATGCTCACTCCGCCAGCAGTAGCTGCGTCTTCCTCTGCAGCGACCGTTCCAGCAGCCTCGGCCGTCTCGGCGCGTGCCTGAGCCTCTTGAACGAGATCCTTCAGCTCTGCCTTCCAAGTGGAAAGATGATGGAGACGAGAGTTTTTATAATAGCCTTGGATAAAGTCTGGGGCGACGGAAGTATGCGCATTGCGCCATTCTGGCTTGGCCATGGCTCTCTGGGCGAATGGGTTGGAGTCATGCGAAGCATATGAGGGCGTCGTAGATGGAAGATCAGGGGTATACAGTGAACTATCCTGCCTCGCTTTTCGTCCCTGTGTGGCGTCTGTGCGATCTGGGAGTGTGTATATGAAGTCCTGCCAAGGTAAAAGGACTCCTTGGGCAGCACTATCGACGAGCCATTCTGGGCGAACAACTTTCATGTTTTGGAATTCGCGAA